>CM067370.1:190402459-190419959 GCA_034401795.1 Chaetoderma sp. LZ-2023a | reverse complement strand
ATTTTTTAGACCTATAAGATTTACAGCAATAAAGTTACGACTAAAGACACGGATGTATTATGCCTCGCCATTGGTTGGCAACAACTGAAGTAGTAATATTTTCCGTTATGACACAGGCACATGCGCTGGAACAGGGGGGTGCGCTCCAACACGCCCCCCACCCTCACCACCCCACTCCCACCCGACACACCACACACGCATACGCGCGCACACATACACACCCACACCCACACCCATGATGACCTTGATGGGCGTATCTATACTCATGCCAACCACAATATTTAGTCTTCCAAAAGAAAGGTAAATTTATTAAAAGGTGCCTATGGTCTATTTTCCTCAAGACACGCATGGTATGTCATCTAAGAACATCTAGATTTCAGAATTCTTCGGGCGGAACGGTGTCGGAGCACGACCACCCTCTCCCCACATTCGAGGGAGCGAACATCCACAGACCCAGACCCACATCCAATGTGCCCCAACCCCACCCCACCGCGGCCAATATTTCGGCAAGTATTCTGTGATTCGTAACTAGTGATGGATAACATGATACGTAATGGTTTACTAGGTCCTATGGAATGGGGGAATAAGATTGCTTATGTGAAGAAAAAAGTATACCAACCCTTGCTGCATAGTTCTCGTAATAAAATGAATAGTACATTCCTATTCCACCTCTGTCAAGCTGAAAAGAATAACAAAGATGAATTAATGAACGGTGATAATGTCATAATAATGATTGAAGCTTAGGAATTATGGTATTAATAGCGACGTCATCGATGCAGTACCACCACAGCCATATGTAGACTGATGTCGCAATACATAGTGACGTGTATAGCTCCGCGATGAGCATTTAAAACTCCGTCAACTGTACGAATTACATGTCTTATCTATTTAATAAGCATTATGTTGAATATTATGAAACTCATTTGACTGGGTGCTGTTGCTGCATGGCAGAAACAGCAGCATGTTAAATTTGTTTCAAAATATTCGACAGCTTTAGTTACCTTGAAATTTGGATTATGGGAATTCAGGATTCAAAGCAGATAAATTGAGTCCAACCCGAGGTCAAAATGGACGGATTTTAAATAGAAATGGGCGGAGCATAGATGGAAATAGATCCCTCTATCCAGCTCTCTATGCATGTAGTATCTGTTTAGCACATTTGGCAGAGTATCATCCTAATGACACATGAGTGTTGTTAGTTCCATTCCTGCCTTATGTAGGGAATGATACATGTCTATAGTATACTTCAGCATTAATTGAGATAAATGATGTTTCAAAAAGGAGGTTACAGAGCAAATTATTGAGAATTCAAAGTCACCGCTAAGTAAGTTAAGTAGTTTTGTTTGATGATGCGTGTATTTTGTGACGTATACACATTGTGACGCATGAAAATGACGTCGATATTGAAGATGTAGAAGCAGCAGCAGCAGCAGTAGCAACAGCAGCATCAATAGCAGGAGCTGCAGCAGCAGCAACAGTGGTAGTAGTAGTAGTAGTAGTAGTAGTAGTAGTAGTAGTAGTAGTAGTAGTAGTAGTAGTAGTAGTAGTAGTAGTAGTAGTAGCAGCAAGAGAAGGAGGACGAGGAGAAGAAAGAACCGTAGTAGCAGTGGTACGGGGGTGGGGGGGGGCAACAGCCGCATCAATAGCAGCAGCGTTATTATTGTAATACTTGAGTATTCTGCGATACAGATTCATTATCAGTTCTAGCTAAATGTGACGTCAATAACACACACCAGAATTACGCTTCTTCTATCTGCCGCCCATGGATCATCATGTACAGATATGGAAAACAGCACTTCCACCTGGTATATAGCTTGCATCCGAGCCAAAATGGACGATGACTGGTTCCACGTTGCTGCTGCTCCTGTAAACGCATACCAATCATATAAGCTATCTCTGATAATCTGTATCAGTGGATTGGCACCGATCTTTGACTTTTCATAGTCATTGACACAGGAGGAGAAGAAGTGCTTCAGTTTCCGTTCAGCAGAATATTCATAGTCATTCTCCACGGGGCTTTGAAGGAGGCGGAACAAGCGCTCTTCATTCTTCCGTCGCATTGCTTCCAAAATGGACTCCTCGTTTACTTCCGGTGGAATCTCAGCTCGCGCAACCCAGCTTCCGCATGCGTATTGGTAGAAATTGGTACAAGCGGGAGCAGATGTGTTTAGAAGTGACGTCATATGAATACCAGATTTTAGACATCCGATGTTCGTGCACCAATTCTGTCCAGACCCAGAAGCCGATGGAATTTTCGTTGTATCCAAGATCGTAAGTTTATCACTAAGGGCAACTGTTACGGCTATCGTTAGCCCTATGCAGAGTAAAACAAAAGCGGCCAATACTACCGCTAATGCGAATGCAGTTTTCTTATGACGACACGTTTCAACGGTAAATGTTGGAGTTATTTTTTCCATAACGATCTTCTCCGTATCTGCATATCCGGTATATTTCCCGGTGAACTTGGGCCCCACGCCCGGTACTACATGTGCCATTTCAGTCATGAATGATTCCATATAGCGTTGTCCTATTCTCAGTTAAATTGTCAAAGAAACACAGAATAAGTTCCCGCGTAAATTTAAACAAATTAATCTGATCATAGATTTAGATTGCCCTATATATGATTTCGAAATTCACAAAACCATCTCGTTGAGAAAAACTGCATAGGCTACTGATTACAATTACTAACGTCAGCCTTCATAAATACATTTTTTTAAAGATTTTAATAGGAGCATACGATCATATTTGTCTAGAAACGTTACCACGAATACACACACGTTTAATGAATAAACAATTAATTGTCCATAATTAATTACAGTTTACAAGCTAATTCCTAACACTCATCGTTCCTAACTTGGTCAGTCGTCTGTCGGTGTCGTCTGGACAAATGGTACCGCTCACGACCATTCACCTTCGCGCACTACACCCTCGTACCAGGTGCTATTGTTGTTGTTTCGTATCTTTTTCGTTCAAACATTACTACACAAACGAGCTAGTCGTTCCTATTAACCCCACCCATACTGGAATAGCAATACTCGTAAAACAAATGAGCCAAGTTCAGAACTTACCGTCTATTTTTTAAAGAATTTGATTGAAAATTGTAGCTGGTAATAGCAGCATTCGGTCAATTTGTTTCTAAAATAGTCAGTACGATTTTTATTACAGCCTACTGTCAGAGAAAACAATTATGAACATATCGGGTTAATGCGGAAACAAACCAAAACGCGCGTAAAACACCAATACTGATTATCCCACCACGATCCCCCGCCACCCCGTTGACGCCAAAAACATTTGAGCCGTTACTTTCTCAGAATCTCAATTTAAATGTAAATATACAGTTACGCCGTTGACTTTTTAAAAACTAATTTGACTGGGGATGTTGCTGCCTCGCAACATCTCCCAGTTAAATTAGTTTCAAAATATTCAGCATAATGTGTATTAGATTGTAGATAGGGTCTCGAATTCGGTATTTCAAGTTCAAACTGTAAACAAGAAACCGAAGAACCCGATTATGTCAGAAGGGTGAGTTAAATCCGAAGCCCAATTGGATACTCAAATATACCAACCCATCTTATCAGATTAACCTAGGGGTCAACCATCATCTCTTTTCAATCAGTCATGTCCTACTGTCGACAAAATGTGGACTAAACCGGGCGAGACGAGTAGAGGGCACGTTAAGTCACAAATTTGGACTTTTTGGTAATATCTTAGGCCCCTTAAAACTTCGTGTTACCCGAGGCATCATCAAAATAAACAAACACACGCATAAGGTTTGTGGAGGAATTTTTTGGGACAGTGGTGAGGAAAAGTAGTTATTCAAATCCACCCTTGTTGCGCTGAGATCGTTACTGTGTTAATCAGTTTTCTACCAAGACAGTGATACCGGGAAATCACAGAACGGAAAACTATCTGTTTGCAGCAGGAAATTTAGAAGACTTTCCTTTACAAATCAGATGAAATCTAAAAGCATTTTATTGAATTTGCAATTATCTGATACCAGGATTCTTGGGCTTTAGGGGTGTCTCTAAAGGGGCGCTTGCTATGTGTTTGCTTAGAACAGATAAGATGCTCATTTAGAGCCTCACGCCAATAATCCGTTAATACCGATGGTAACGCGTTTTCGGGCTTTCGACACGTACTTCACGTTCGTGGCTTTAAACACGTAGTTCGGAGACTAACTGCTATGCAAATTAACGCAGCTTTTACAACTGCGCCGTGCCAACATCTCATATTCGTCACAAAAAATAAACAAACCGTTTCTAATTGCGTAGGTACGTCTTAACCAATTCTGTAATTACGAATACCGACTCACGCTGTAATGGAATTGTAGAAAATAACGTCATCGCCTAACCACCCAGACTCAACTGCCCACCTGCATCCCCGCCCGCCCGATCACCCAATCGCACACCCGTCCACGCTCCCTCCCGATTCCCAGCGAACAAACCAGCTCACCCGCTCGACCCCCAGTCCCTTGGAAGTATGGCTAACATCAGTGTTTGTTCGTCTATAGAATGCTAAATTTGTGTGTTCTGCTCCTTATTAGGACATGCATCCCCACCTTTGCTGGTATGATAACGCAGCGTTGTTGGTAAGACATGTGTACACAGGTTACTGGGCTATATTGGCCCGGTATTTGTCCAGTGCCGGCCCAGTAACCCACGTTATTAGAGACATGGGCCATGACATATCCATACATCTCAGCAATGACTTCACACATTGACACATTTTCCTGCTCTGCCCTGCCTTTAACATATCTTTTAAAATATCAAGTGCCGGATCTGAGTCTGTCTCTCTTCTAGAATATCAAGTGCCGGATCTGAGTCTGTCTCTCTTCTAGAATATCAAGTCCAGGATCTGAGTCTGTCTCTCTTCTAGAATATCAAGTCCAGGATCTGAGTCTGTCTCTCTTCTAGAATATCAAGTCCCGGATCTGAGTCTGTCTCTCTTCTAGAATATCAAGTCCCGGATCTGAGTCTGTCTCTCTTCTAGAATATCAAGTCCAGGATCTGAGTCTGTCTCTCTTCTAGAATATCAAGTCCCGGATCTGAGTCTGTCTCTCTTCTAGAATATCAAGTCCGGGATCTGAGTCTGTCTATCTTCTAGAAGTTCAAGTCCAGGATCTGAGTCTGTCTCTCTTCTAGAATATCAAGTCCAGGATCTGAGTCAGTCTCTCTTCTAGAATATCAAGTCCAGGATCTGAGTCTGTCTCTCTTCTAGAATATCAAGTCCCGGATCTGGGTCTGTCTCTCTTCTAGAATATCAAGTCCCGGATCTGAGTCTGTCTCTCTTCTAGAATATCAAGTCCCGGATCTGAGGCTGTCTATCTTCTAGAAGTTCAAGTCCCGGATCTGAGTCTGTCTCTCCTCTAGAATATCAAGTCCCAGATCTGAGTCTGTCTTTCTTCTAGAATAGCAAGTCCCGGATCTGAGTCTGTCTCTTTTCTAGAAGTTCAAGTCCCGAATCTGAGTCTGTCTTTCTTCTACAATAGCAAGTCCCGGATCTTAATCTGTCTATCTTCTAGAAGTTCAAGTCCCGAATCTGAGTCTGTCTTTCTTCTAGAATAGCAAGTCCAGGATCTGAGTCTGTCTCTCTTCCAGAATTTCGAGTCCCGGATCTGGGTCTGTCTCTCTTCTAGAATATCAAGTCCCGGATCTGAGTCTGTCTCTCTTCTAGAATATCAAGTCCCGGATCTGAGTCGGTCTATCTTCTAGAAGTTCAAGTCCCGGACCTGAGTCTGTCTTTCTTCTAGAATATCTAGTCCTGGATCTGAGTCTGTCTCTCTTCTAGAATATTAAGTCCCGGATCTGAGTCTGTCTATCTTCTAGAAGTTCAAGTCCCGGATCTGAGTCTGTCTCTCTTCCAGAATATCATGTCCCAGATCTGAGTCTGTCTTTCTTCTAGAATAGCAAGTCCCGGATCTGAGTCTGTCTCTCTTCTAGAATATCAAGTCCTGGATCTGAGACTGTCTATCTTCTAGAAGTTCATGTCCCAGATCTGAGTCTGTCTTTCTTCTAGAATAGCAAGTCCCGGATCTGAGTCTGTCTCTCTTCTAGAATATCAACATTTCCCCGTGATGACCAGATGATCATTGGCCAACTGCCCTGATAACGCAGGTTACTGGGCCGGTACGGGGGTCAATATAGGGCCATATTGGCCCGGTATTGACACATTATTGCCCCAGTAACCTGGATTAACATGATGGGGATGCGAGAAGGTGGCCGTAGTTCCCTCTACAGCAACATCCCAGTAGATATTCAGTAACACCCAATAGACATTGGGATGTACTTTTGATCTTCTGAACTTGTTCAAACGGATCATCACGAGGGATGCAAAGCTGGTTGAAGTATGGTAACTTGAACTGTCTGTCCAAGCCCTAGACATCATTCTAATAAACATAGAAAGGGCATGCGCATGCCATCGCTACGGAACGCGTTGTTCCGATCTCCGGTGACGTGAGTAGAGTAAAATGCAGCTGCGCATGTTCGGACGAGCTGACGCAGTCGATCAGCAGCATACATAACGTACAAAAGTGAGTATATTCTTTTTTGGTAATTGGAAGAGAATTGAACAGACACAAATGTATATAATTTAATCAGAAATAAATTTATATTGGCTGTATAAATCTAACACTTTATTCGATTACATAATTGAATTAGTAACAAAAACATATTAGTTTGAAGACTATAAAAATACTGAACTGAAATTCCGCATTTGTGAAGGTCATAGCTATTCTACGCTTATTAGATATCTATGGTCCCAACACAGAACAACCAAGGTACCCTGCAGGTGAGCAGATCAGGATCATGTGCCTGCGTTATTCACCCACGTGGAACCAGGATTGCGTTCTTTCTCGACCTTTCCAGTTTTAGCTATGCCCCGCCCATCTCTAGCTAAGCTCCACCTACACCTCGCTCATGTTCGGATCGACCGATCCATGCACTTCCTCACTATCAATTTCCAGAAAACTCTACAGGTAAGCTGTTAAATACTTTGAAACTAATGTATAATTCGACTGGGCGCTGTTGCTGCCTATATGGCAGCAACAGCACCCAGTTAAATTAGTTTCAAAATATTCAATAGAATGTTTATTAACTGGTAAAGACAATTAGACATACAATTCACTTAGTTGATTATGACGTCATGTGATTGAGTGAGGAAATGGATTCATGAATTAGCTTGTGAAAACTACAAACCAGTTTAATGGAGGGGTCCACTTTTACCTATGCCCCACCCATCTCTAACTAGAGCTCCACCCACGCCTTCTCCGTGTTTGGATCAAGCGGTCCCTGTAGTCTCTGAATCTCAATTTTCAGAAAACTATACAGCTAAACCACTGACCATATTGAAATCAATTTGACTGGGTGCTTTTACAGTCAAATTAGTTTCAAAATATTTAACAGAATATTTATTAAATACTACAGATATACAACATGTCATTCACGGCGTAATTGATTATGACGTCAGTCTATATATGGCGTTTAATAATGACGTCATATGATTGATTGATAGACTGGATTCCACTATTCCTAATGAGGTAATACGTTGTGGTAGACGTGTTAGGCCGTGTTCTCATACAGCCACTGTGTCTGTAAATACCAGATTTATCGGCTAGCGTTCTCATTGGACTGGGTCATGTACCGGAATAAATACGTCATTTATTTCTAAATTTAATCCCACAAAATCGGCGGTTTAACTTCCGATATATCGCTATTGCTTCCATATGTGAACGCAACCTATTCCCTCAAAATTTGCCATGTAGCGTTACCGTCAGTATTTTATCTCAGTGTCTGGCAGGCAGCGCTATGGTCATCACTTTATCTCGCTCTCCAACAGGTAGGACTATCTTCCAGCAGTGTGTATGCAACCCGATTTATCGGCTAGATTAATCTGATCGTTAAAGCCGGCCTTTAGGCATTCAAATCCAACCATGTTTAAAATACTTTTCAGGTTATTTTAGAAACATGTTAATTTATATCTGAGCTGTATTATATTCTATATCTACTTACCACGATATACATGTTAGTTCTGTCCCACCATTCCATTTGCACATTGACGCCAAACAAAACATTCGTCCACAGATCGACGTGTGCCGTATGCAGCGCAGCATTGAAATCCCAGGAGGTTACGTCACACGTCCCTACAGCCGCCCACCCTCCAATAGGCGTGATAACTTTCTCGAAGAAAGGCGTACCCCCTCTAGAATTCCGCCCATAATCTGAGAGACATGTTTGAAATAAATGTTTGATTTTTCTCTCGGACGAAGAATCGGCAGTATTCGACACCGGCGCCTCCACTAAGTACCGGAGCTTGTCCTTGTTCTTACGGAATAGGTCGAAAAAGACGCTGTTGTAGACATTTGGCGGGCGTGGCGGGTTCAATCTAGGCCAGAACGCACATGAATACGAGTAGAAATCTTTACACGGATTGGCCGAATAGTTCATTAAAGACACGTAGTGCGATGCAGTCTCCAAGCATTCGGGACGAAAGCATATCGGAGGCGGCGAATCTTTGTTGGTCATAGTGGGCGTGGCCCTGATACAGTACAGGACGACGAATACTATTGTCAATAGCAACGCGAATAAGGACACGACCATCGCAATAACATCTCGAGTGCGCAGAGAATATGCAAGGTAGATAACTCGTCTCCCGAACTTCTGATCCGGGTCAATCGGTGATATATCAGACATGAGGCTAGTGTACCAGGTGAGCTAATACTGTTATGGTTCTTAGAGGTTAATAGTTAAACATCTCATAATATATAAAAACACAATATTAAAAATTATTAATAACCTATTTTTGTAATTTCAAGGTTTTAAAAACATGTATTTATATAATTCTCAAATCGTAAAACAATTCCTAATTTAACGCTGCGGTGAATTTAGCCCTTTACTGGCGAAATTTGGTCAAGAAGCTCAACATATTCCTTTTTGAATGCCCATTCGGAGACCACGATAAAACTATTTTTGAAAATTTACCACCGGAATTACTGGCTCGGATATCGAGCCAGTCATTCCAGTGGTAAATTTTCAAAAATAGTCTTCTCCTGGCCTGCAAATGGCCATTCCTCAACACAGCTGCAGAAGTCGGTCTTAGGCGACTTCGCTATCAAAGGATTCTATTTGTTCAATTTTCCAAATCCAACTACCAACGTAAACCGCGTT
The DNA here is from genome assembly GCA_034401795.1 of Chaetoderma sp. LZ-2023a. NCBI lineage: Eukaryota > Metazoa > Mollusca > Caudofoveata > Chaetodermatida > Chaetodermatidae > Chaetoderma > Chaetoderma sp. LZ-2023a. The sequence goes on along the minus strand of CM067370.1, from coordinate 190,410,798 downwards.
GAAGTTAGTCCTTGTTGATTGTCCACTTCTACATGTTCTGAAACTGATACGAATATCTAACAACGCCCCTGTTTTAGGTTAGCGTCAACCGTTTGTGACGTGATTATGCATAGATCATTACAATAATTTCTGTAGGTACGAATTTAACACTGATTAGAATTAATAATTACATTTAAAATTAACACCTCTACGGCGTATAACGATCTTAAAGCTTAACGAGCGTTGCTTTACAGCAATGCAGTTTCAAAATAAACCTTATCTGCGTAGTATCCCGGGCATATACCTGAATGATACAATATAAAGATCAACCTGTCAAACGCGTAACATTGCCGAATAAGCAATCGAAATATCTAGATCATGTCAAGTCGCAAATAAATGAATACTAATTTACGTTCGTGGTCGTGGTATTGCATATTTTGTCGAGGAGAGATACCGTCAATAAGTTGTCCATACCGTGATGAAATGTTTGCAGGACTTCTGATAACTCCTGGCACGAGTAAAATTAAACGCGTTGATGTCGTCACACGCTGTGTTATGGCTTTTAAATTCGGAGAATGTTTAACCATTTGATCTTGGAAATTGCAGTGCCTCAATTTCAAGACAAGTGAGCAGGTAAGCTGTTGTATGTTTTGAAACTGATTTGACTGTCCCAGGTTGTTGCTGCCTATAGCAGCTACAGCTCCCGGGCAAATTTGATTCTAACTATTCAAGGGAATGTTAATTACAATGCAAATCAAAACAGTTCGTATAATTGACGGACTGTCGGACTTTTCCACACCTTCGTAATGTAGCTATAAGACTTCACTCTGATTCTGACGTCAGCCTACATGTGACGCAATTAATTATGACGCCATATACTTGAGTGACAGATCGGACACCTCTATTAACATGAAATTCACATACACGGGCAGTATTGGACCAGTTACACTTCTACACATATATTATATAACTTAAGCACTTTCCTTTAAAAAGCCGAGAATGTTTAGGATACTAAAACAAATATTTTATTCATAACGTGGGCCTGCTTTTTGTGCATATTCCAGTACATTCTACAAAGTGCTAGTTTCACTGTTTCTAGCATCTTCCAGAACTGAAATATAATTTGTAAACCGCTTTGATAGCCATGGAAATGTAGTAATCACTTAAATATTGGTTCAAATGTATTCGATGACTAGATAATCTAAATATTCTAGAAGATTCCACTAACAAGTAAACGAATGTTAAAGTGGTAGATCGTCTCCAGAGTTACTTCTTGCAGTTAAAATACATATATGCCAAACAGAATACCGGTTTCTCAACAGGGATGGACTCCGACCCCACCTCACCTCCGGCCCACCCGATTGCACGCGAGTGTAAATTTTTTACTTCCTCAAGTCCATTCTTGATCTGAGTGTACGGAGTCCTGCTTTCTTGAGGTCACCTCGCGGCACGATTAACATATTTACTCAATGACGTCCTCTCCTGGCTTTATATTTGGTGTCTCGAAGTCGGCCCGATTCCAAGGCTCTCTGCGCATGCTGGTGTGTCTTCTGGCCGCCTAGGAACATGGAAACATGGACCATCTTTGCTGGGCGGCATTTACTGACAGCGGCGACGTAATTATTACACATCTTGTATCGCGCATCGTTGCAAATTATGCCGCCTGGCCATCGGTGTCCAGTGATGGTGCGGAGGTACGTGGGATGACAGGCTTCATGTTTTCATAGAGCTTAGGGCTGTGCGGTTTTGGAAAAAGTGAAACCGGTGACGGTGTTGATTACAAAATCGGTTTTAACCAGATATCCGGTTTATTGGATGGCTAATAGTAAAAAAATGTAATCTCATTCGCAGTATCACGAAAACAGACTGTTTATTTTGTGGTAGACTCGAATCTGTAATCATACTATCTTTAGTGAAACCTGGTATATATTTAAATAAACCATTTATACCGAACACTGGCTCAGTATCATTATAGTGACAAGCACGCTGACATAAAACTCTCAATGAAAAATATTCTTTCATTTTATCAGAAATACATACACTCAAGCAGTCCTGCATATTTTAGTATATTTTAGAAATACCCCCACACCACGTTCTGATTTGCTAAACCCACTCACACCCTCTGAGCATTTATGAAAGTGAACGCAGCCATGCCTAAATATTTACAGTAGACTCACACTTGCTACACATAAGAATGGCAATGGTTGAGTTTATTTATGATGCGAGGGGCGCTTAATACGCTGACTAATTTTGCCAGCTGGAAGCTGCATGAGTTGTTTTTTATTAGCGGTCTCAATGTGAACACTGCTGTTATGCCAGACTTAACCCATTTTATCCTGAGACAAGATTAGGTCGACAACTATCTAAATTAAACTAATATTAAATCACATGTATTAGACTTGCTTTTGGATCTGCCCAGATGTTACAGTTATACTGTTACTATACAGCATCAAGGATACACGAGGTGCTTGCATAAACGTAGTCTTTTTTCAAGGACATCTTTGATATACGATTCCATAGGTGCCAGAAGGAAGTGGTAAAACTACATGTTGGAAATCTGTGTTCCCAATGATACAACACTGTAAGCAGTACTGCAGAGCAGTGGACCCAGAATTTTACTTTTCCTCCATGGTTCCCCGCCACGAAGTGGATCGTCATTTTCTTTAGTTTCATGCTTTGTCGATAGGTATATGTGGGTGCACTTTGTCTATTATTCATGTACAAAGAGATTCTCAATTGTTAGTTTGTTTGCACCTATTAAGAGCGGTTCCTCAAGGGGGGGGGGGGTGTGTGTGTGTGTGTGTGTGTGTGTGTGGGGGGGGGGGTCTTTTCCTCGTCTATGATATGTGTGCGTGCGTGCGTATGTGCGTCTGTGTGCAGGTGTGTGTGTGCGTGCGTGCGTGCGTGCGTGCGTGCGTGCGTGCGTGCGTGCGTGCGTGCGTGCGTGCGTGCGTGCGTGCGTGTGTGTTTGTGCATGTGATTGTGTGTGTGTTGGTCTTGTCGAATGCAACAGCAAGGTAACAGGTGAAACGCACAGCCGATAGGCCATCTCCCTGTGGGGAAACGATTGATGTCTCGAACTCAGCATAAGTCCTTGACTTGACTCGTATTCTCAGCTTGGTATCTGCAAGTAGTAGCCTCACAGGTTTGCAGCTCATCTTCATTTCAGTTGGCCTGCCATAATACATTTAGGATCTTTGACCGTTTAATTGTGCCGAACGATCATACCATGGCCATGCCCATTTGGTCTTCAGTATACCTAGTTCAGTTGTTGCTTTTAGAACTCCTACGGTGCTTGTAGCTGATGCTTCCATGCATTTAAGTATTTTGGTTAGGGATTCGTTTGTATCGGAGTTGACACCAATATTAGCTATCTGCTCCCAGAGGTCCTTTTTGTATGACGTTTGAGTGTTAGTGTCACTGATGATTTTGGGTAGGTCGTATGCGACTCGACTCTCTTCCCTGGTATGGTGTTTGTATATTAGGTGGAGTGTTAATTTGAAGGCATATAGCAACAGGCTTATGGGAAGAATTGAGATATGCACCTCCGTGGGAACGAGCATCCCGAAGCAGGGACTTTGCTTCCGTGTTGCATAGCATGAAGTCTATCTGGAAGAGGACTGCTGTTCTAGCCTAAAGCCTATCAATGCTCTGTTATCAGCAGTGTCCTGTCAATGTTGTCCGGTGATGACATGGGTGTTTGAAAGACGTGTTTGCGGCAAATGGGTCATTGGAGCTAAGGAATAGCAACAGCACATCTCCATCGCTGTTGCATGTAACCTCTTCTTACGACGGCCCCCCCCCCCCCGTGCATAAGTCAAGTCCTGATTTTTTGTTCACATTGATGTGTTTACCCAGATTGAATTTGAAATCGCCACACACAAATAGTTGTCTTCTGGCTGGGATAGTAATGTCGGGCGCAATCTAATACTGATAGAGTCTCTTTGGCTTTTCCGCAGTTGAGCCATTTGCATTGACTATGTAACACTTGTGGTGGTGCGTTTTCGAGTTGGTATAACCAGCTCGATGCATGCAACGTGATCACTGACGTATTCAGAACTACTAATGGCATGATCCAAGCCATTAGTCCGATTACGAAGCCTACCCCCGGTATGTGGCCTGTTTTGCTCCATGGGTACTAGCTTGTGGCCTGTCTGAAGTTGTTGCTCTTAGTATGTATCTACTTTAGTCGCTTGAATGCATGTAATATCGACGTTATAGTGTGCACAGTCTGCACCCGAGGTGTGCCTTTAATGTTGAGCGCGGCGGCAGTTAGGGAGCGAGTAGCGGCCTCACGGGGGACGCGCACGAGCGAGCCGAGCCGTTGGGGCGGCGGCGTTGTAGTGGTCACAGTCTGCCCCTGAGGTGTGCCTTTGTTGTTGCAGTCAGATCACGTACGTTCAACTAGCGATGGTAGGCTTATGTGAAGATCGCGTTGTCTGAGAATGTCTAACACAGTTTCTAGTTTGAAGAAGGTTAGACATAATCAATCAGAGTTGCCTCTGAATGCGAATTTCAACCCGCACGTCTTGATGACTTAGTCTCCCAACAAGTTTGGTACTTACGGATGAGAGTAGCATGGAGATGGCATCTATATCTCCGCCGCAGGCAATAAAATGTATTAAACGATCTAATTTAAATAAATTTACCACCTTACCATAAGCCAGCTCATACAATGCACCACCTGTTTGTGGAGAGCTTTCGCCCACTAAGATGCCAGGTTCTAACGGAGAGGTAATGCTGATAATTCTGTAGGGAAGCGATGGTCGTATGGCATCGATGCCTCTGATATGCCAACATGGCTGTTCACCAACAAAAGTAATGGAGCACCAATGCTATAAATGGGAACCTTACATAATTTATAGTAGTAAATCAAAACCGGGTCAAATTCTGTTTGTCATGATAACTGGGCTTCATATACAGCCGCAAAATCATTTTCCATATCACAATACTCCCCCACTCTCTCGCTCCTTCCCCCCCCCCCCATCTCTTTGTTCTCCACCCCACTCCCAATATCCTCTCTCGCGCGTGCTCTCTCTCTCTCTCTCTCTCTCTCTCTCTCTCCACACATATCCCTTTCCCTCGCCCGCTCCTCCACCTCTCCCCTCTCCCCCTTCCTATCCTTATCCATCACCCCCACCCTTCTCCATCCATTGCTCCCTACAGGTAGACAGGTAGCTCTTGAATGTGTTAACCTAATTTGACCGGCGGTTGTTGCTGACTATGTCAGCAATAGTCTCCAGACAAATTAGCTTAAATATTCAACAGAACGTTTCTAGGCTATTAACATGCGTATTCATCAAAGAGACACCAATTCGTACACTTCCGTGACGGTCTTTTAGATTTTCGTAACAGAGCAACGTCGTTTTGATTCTGACGTCAGATACCATGTGACGTATTTGAATATGATGTCATGTAATGGATTGACAGACTGGTGCCTGCTATTGGTGCGTAATGTTGCAAGATATACTTTCACTTTGTGAAGCATCTCCAACTGCAATAGCTTACACTATCCCACTCCCAACCACCATCACGGTACAAGGGATCCATATTGATTCCACTTGTTAATTAAGCAGCAAACTTGAACTCAATACATCATAATACATATATTTATTAGGTCATTATTTCTAGCATTATTTATTTATACATAAAAAAAAAAAAAAAATATATATATATATATATATATATATATATATATATATATATATATATATATATATATATATATATATATATATATATATATATATATATAAATACGTAATCGTGCCCTCTTCAGAAGCGTGTGTGACTAAAGATGATTCCACAGGATATTCTTAACGGTCACACAATTAAGTATGATGTTTTTATGTAATACATTATATGATTATATGACTATGTCGTGGTCGTCGTCGCCCCCGCCGTCACCGTCGTGGTCGTCGTCGTGTTTATCGTCATTGATTATTATTATTATTATTAGTATTATTATTATTATTATTATTTATTTATTTCATTTAACTTATTTGATTCTATTATCTGGATTTATACTATTGCCATCTTTATAATCTAAATTCAGCACATGGTGAACAGGGATAGATAGAGAGACAGACGGACAGACAGACAGACGAATTAAAATTGTATTTATACATTTATGCTCAATCGTGCAGGGTCAATCCCAGCTTTCGCCTGTTGAAGCAACCTACCCGTTAGTGAACATTCCCCAAAAAATAATTATTGCAGTTGTGGGGTGGGGTGGGGTGGGGTGCACTCTAAATAAACACAAGGCGGCTCTTGATAGAGGAAATTTAGGTAAAGGCATTTTAAATTAAAGCCATGTGTCAATTCGACGGGCAGGTAGGCAGGCAGGCAGACATGCAATCAGACAGACAGACAGACAGACAGACAGACAGACAGACAGACAGACAGACAGACAGACAGACAGACAGACAGACAGACAGACAGACAGACAGACAGACAGACAGACAGACAGACAGACAGACAGACAGACAGACAGACAGACAGACAGACAGACAGACAGACAGACAGACAGACAGACAGACACCATGGCAGACAGACAGACACCATGGCAGACAGCATGGCAGACACACATACAGACATACAGCATGACAGACAGACAGAGAGACAGGAAGGCAGGCAGGCAGGCCACATACATACATATTCCATGGGGACAGGGTTATAGTAAACGCTCCTGAAGATCAGATTGTATCTCAATGTATAGTTCAGATAAATGGAAGACTATGTAGTCCACTAAAGTATCATTATAAGTAAACATTAGACAATAGCATAGCTTCAGTAGTAAAGTTCTTCTTTTAGTATATTTTACACTTTTTGGCTGCCACCATCTTTGAGTCTGCTGGGCAGTTAAAGGCTTTGGCGAATTCGTCCATCTGACTGAGCGCGCTATTTGTTCTACAAAGGAATTTATGAAATAATTAATTAATATGCGGATTGTGTAAGGAAGACATAAAAGCAAAGAAATCACAATTTTTTATCTTACCAGATATGCTGATTTGAAATATGTCCATCTAGTCTCGTAAATTACAGTTTAACACTTCAATGTCTATATGTGGTCAAGAAAACCCAAAAAAAGTTCATTATTGAATGTTAAGAGAAGAATATTTTTGAAAATTTAACACTGGAATGGCTGGCTCGGTTACCGAGCCAGTCATTTCAGTGGTAACATTTTCAAAAATGGTCTCTTGACGTGCAAATGACCATTCTTCAAGACCTCTGTAGAGGCTTGTTTTGGCCGGCGTTGCCGTGAAAGGGTTAATATGTACTCCTAATCACGCATTGCACTTCGCTCAACATCTTCATGACATATTATACACGCACATTTATATTTTTGGTAGAACAAGGCTTTTCAGGGGGGTTTTCATGGTCGGAATTTATGAGACTGCTAAATTAGTCTGTCTCCAAACCACTATCATTAGAGTGAATGACTGAAGCCCATCTGGAGTAGGCCTACGCTCTACAGAAATCTACAGACCATCTCCATATTGTGTAAGCAAACATTGGTATAGTAACCATTTATGTTTTTTATTGGTTCATTAGAAGGGATGATCATGGCATAGGTAAAAATGTAATTTTATGTATTTAGCGAAACATGGGTTTTTCATAGTTGTTTTGGTCTTAATTATCGGTCTATGAGTCACCGCCCAAATATTTAATCTGAAGATCTTGGTCAATAATCATACTAGTCGTATGCATTTTCTGTTTGAACTAAAGTATTAGGGGTGATCTTTCAGATGCCACGATTTTAAAACTGGTAGTGTGCATGGTGATTGCCGGTACCCATAACCATAAATGGTAATGCCTAGTACCTACAAACAAAAAGGGCGGGTAAAAATATTTTAGGCGTATTAACCCACTAGATTATATGTATCTTGTACATTTCCTTTATTAGGAACACAATTAAACTGTCAGAGTGTGGATACCCCCTTCTGCAGAATATAGGTACTTATTATGCAAGAATACATTGCAATTTAAACATATCCATGATAACGTAGCCCGCAATAATAATTCCGAAACAGATTTTTGAATAAGGTAAACACGTTAGAATGGCAATTGAATCACGCGCGATTGCATTCAACGCAGTTTCAGTTGTATATATTCAGATTCGACATATCTATAGGATGTTGTTGCACAATAATATCCCCACTCTTCAAATTCATCTAGTCAGACCCTACACTTATCCCTTTGTACATCTTTGTACATCCTTGTATGTCATTTCCATAAGTACCTCTATATTTCCGTTTGGCCATCTCATGCATCTAAGCCACTACCATTGTCAGTTTCCCCTGCTGAAGTCAGGTTTGCACAAACCCATGTACTTTCTGAACATGCCATTAAACGATCAA
>CM067370.1:190269959-190397459 GCA_034401795.1 Chaetoderma sp. LZ-2023a | reverse complement strand
CAAAGCAGCGTCCCATATGAACAGATTTTACTGGAATTTCCAGTTGAAGAGCGTTTCTGGTTAATTTTTTTAATAAGTATTTAGATTGATTATCTCTCGCAAATGACGTCTATAAATCCATCCTTTCTTTCCAGAGTGCACTAAGCCGAAGTGGTCGTTTTAAGCAACTCAGTATCCGTGTTAACATATATGTATCTCGGAGACTCGGTTTTGCGGTTCGCCTAACCAGATATTTTGGTTATATTTCTGCCAGATAACACACGCACACACCCGGTCATTAGTCCATCCATCATCTCTCAGGCTCGCCCCTCCCCCCCCCCCCCCCCCCCCACCCCCTCCACTCAACCTTCTCTCTCTCTCTCCCTCTCTCTCTCTCTCTCTCTCTCTCTCTCTCTCTCCACTTGAATTCTCGTCCATCTGTCCAACAACATACAAGAAACTCCACTACACTCCAAGGCCAACTAACCATCAAGCAAGCCATTCATCCATCCTCCCACGCATACCCTATACTCCAATCCATACACCCACCAACCAACCACCTCTCACCGACCTGCCCACACTCACCCACGACCAACCTACCCAACACCCTACCTGCCCACGCTCTCTCTCTCTCTCTCTCTCTCTCTCTCTCTCTCTCTCTCTCTCTCTCTCGGTCGGCCCCTATACACAGGTCCACAAGATTTACACATCCGTCCATCCATCGGCCCGTTTAATATTATCGCTCTCTGTCAATAAATGTAAGTGTTTTCTTACCTCGTACGCATATCTGATACCTGCGATCTTAGCAATGCGTTCCGCGCTATGCTCCTTGGCTTTAATAGGAAACTGAAATATTGTAGAAAATTACTTTATTCACTATTTTGACGCTATCACCAAACATACAAAGCTATACAATGTACATGCAATGGCGATATAATTTTATCTAAGTTGAATTGAACCGTTTGGTTCTACAACTATAAAATGAAGACGCCATCCTCCGGAGGGCCGAACTGAAGGCATCGCAACAAGCACGGGACCGCCAAATTTTCAGGGCCCCCCCCCAAAAAAAGTGACACGAAATTCCGTTTAAATTGTCTTAGTTTTTGGGCCCCTGCATAGGTTAAATTTACACGCATAGATTCCACACCTATAGTACAACTCATAAATCGGTCAAAATATTTCTAAAAGAAAGTTATTTTGAACACGATATAAAAATGTTCTGTTGAATATTTTGAACATAATTGGATTCGAAGACATTGCTGCCTTAAGCACCAATGTCTTCCATTCCAATTATGTTCAAAATATTCAACAGTATCTTCTTTATTTTTTGTGTTTGAAATATGTTAAGTTATTTCTGGACTGTAAAGTGTATCTTTGGTGTAGCCAAATCCCACAATCCTCTGACATCAGGGGCCTCTATTACGGGCCAAACTGGACACTAGCTTTCTTCCGATCCTAACGGCAGTTCCGAGGGCCCCATGTAAGTTCAAGTTCAAGTTCAAGTTTATTTACAGCCAAGGACACATCGTGACATACGGGGATTTACATTTGCAATAGTTTATATACATAGAAGCTGTTGGGCTATTATACAATTTTCTTTTCAGCGATATCTTATACATCGTTGTCATCATCATCATCATCATCATTATCACCACCATCACCATCACCATCATCATCATCATCATCATCATTGTCGCCATCATCACCATCACCATCATCATCATCATCATCATCATTATCACCACCATCACCATCACCATCACCATCACCATCATCATCATCATCATCACCATCACCATCATCATCATCATCATCATCATTGTCGCCATCATCACGATCACCATCATCATCATCATCATCATCATTATCACCACCATCACCATCACCATCATCATCATCATCATCATCATCATTATCATCACCATCACCATCACCATCACCATCACCATCACCATCATCATCATCATCATCATTGTCGCCATCATCACGATCACCATCATCATCATCATCATCATCATCATTATCACCACCACCATCATCATCATCATCATCATCATTATCACCACCACCATCATCATCATCATCATCATCACCATCATCATCATCATCATCATCATTGTCACCATCATCACTATCGCCATCACCATCATCACCATCATCATCATCCCCCTCATCATCATCATCATCATTGTCGCCATCATCACTTTTACCATCACCATCATCATCATTGTCACCATCATCATTATCACCATCACCATCACCATCACCATCACCATCACCATCACCATCATCATCATCACCATCATCATCATCATCACCACCACCATCATCATCACCAACACCATCATCATTATCATCATCATCATCATCATCATCATCATCACCACCACCACCACCATCATCATCATCACCAACACCATCATCATTATCATCATCATCATTATCATCATCACCACCACCACCACCATCATCATCATCATCATCATCATCATCACCACCATCATCATCCTCACCATCATCATCATCATCACCACCACCACCATCATCACCATCGTCATCATCATCATCATCATCATCATCATTATTGTCACCATCATCACTATCACCATCACCATCATCATCATCATCATCACCATTGTCACCATCATCATCATCACCATCACCATCATCATCATCATCATCATCATCCATCCATCCACAAGAATATCAGAAGCTCTACACAGAACCTCCGGAGTCCTAAGTTCGGCCCTGATCCTCCAACCGTCCAACTAGAAGAGGATATTCATCGGAGGTTTGTCGGAGGAGAACGCCTAGACGCGAGATGCAACGGAGACACATTTATACATATGTTCCGCCCATTTCTCGCTAAGCTCCTCCCACCGTCTAATTAGTTTTAAAAACAGCTTACCGGAGATTCTGTAAATTCAGGATTCAAAGGCGTAATGCAGCAGCTTACAGTCAAATTGCTTTCAAAATTCTCCTCCAAATATGTCACTTCAGATCTGTCAGTGTTAACCCATCTTGTGACAACAGCGCCTCAAAGCGTTCAAAATACTACTTGATATATCATTTAAACATTTTGCTGGTCAATATTTTCCAACATATTTTAATTTTAGAAGACTATTTTTGTAAATTTACAAATGAATCTTTTCTCGCCCGCTTGACAATTAAAGGGGTAATGTTAAAGAAAATGAAGTTTTGACGTAGCCAGTGTCTATCTGCAGGCCGAGAGAATAGTATTTTTTGAAAATTTACTTTACTAGAATGACTGGTCCGGTTACAGAGCCAGTCATTCTAGTGGTAAATATTCAAAAATACTTTTCTCTAGGCCTTTCAAATAATCATGTCTGAAGACCACTGCAAAGTTGTATTTCGGTCAGTTTGACGATTAAAGGGTTAAATTGACACAAGAGGAGTTAAAGGGGGTCAATCATTGAGATATTAGGTGTAAATATTTTTGTCAATATCGCGCTATGGCCCACATACCGTGAGTTGCCTTCCATAATATTCAAATGGGCCGATTGATTTACCGCTATAAAACTCATCTATGCATTTCGATTTGCTTTCGTAGTTTTTCATCGTCGAATCTGTCCACCATCTTTCGTATTTCCCGTCAGCTGTGTAATACGAACCTGAAATAAGATTATTCGTTGGTGAAATGTTCCGTAACCATTCAAGGAAACTTATTTCCCTATTTGCCATTCTAACGATAACATATATTCGATGACAGGCCTACTGTCAACCAGATTTGCTATTTTTAAAACCGTAGGAACGAACGAGATAGATGTTGTACAATGTACATATGTTTATGTACAATGGTGTATTTTATATATTTAAATGACTCGGTGAAGATTTTACCAAAAAAACTCAAAACAAAACATGTTTAGAATATTGGGAGAGCTTTCCAATGGTGTATGATTTCAAAAATAGTGTGAGTGTGGTTTGTGGCAGTCACTCGCTAATGTGCCGTATGTCTCAGCCCGCGCCCACACAAGATAGTTAATCCGGAAATAACAACTGAACGCGGTCCAGCTGTTCAACAAGAGCTTTACCAGCCAGCGAACACGATCTGAGCGTTGATGTAAGAGGAATCCCACAGTAGTGGCGTCAATATGGGAAAGGTGTATTCTTTGAAACTTTCCTTAGATTTATCGGATCTGTATTATATTTACCCTCTAAACCATTGAAACGCAACTGACTCAATTGCATTCGAACATTTGCACGAAAGCTTTCGAAAAATTTGAAACTTATTTGATTGGAACCTGTCGCTGCCATATGTGACAACAGTTCCCAGTAAAATTAGTCTCAAAATTATTCAACAGCATATTCCTTGCATCACTAAGTGTGTATCGTTTCTGGCACGCATTCATTAATACGTTAACGCGACTTACCAAGTATGTCGATAGCGTGTATAAACTGGTGTGAAATTTCTGAGCCAATGGAACCAAAATTCACGTAATATGGGTACTTGTAGTCGTAAAGGGGCGGTTGCAGGAAGCCTGCCGGAACTATAATCTCATTCCACATATTCGTGTAGGCGATAGAACCATAGTATGTCGTGCCACGAAATTTCGTTCTTTCAAAGCCATCGCTGAGCAGATTATTCAAATCATCTTGTTCGAATTTATTAACGTTGTGAATATTCGTGAAGTAGTCTTTATCGTCGAGAACAAGCTGTAAGGATAACATAAAATCACGAATTATTGGTCCATCGACAAATACGGCTGTGCAAATTTTGTGCATCGCGGATCAATGGAAGATTCAAGGTTAGCCATCAACCACGTGCCATCATACTCAACTACGTGGCGTGTAGGATGACGGCATAATCAATTACGTCATGAATGGCGTAGATAAGTTCATCACGAACGCATAGTTGATGACGGACTAAGCGTGTTGTTGTACGAATTGTATGTCTTTACTACTTAATAAACATGCTGTTGAATATTTTGAAACTAATTTGACTGGGTGCTGTTACTGCCATAGGCAGCAACATCACGCAGTCAAATTAGTTTTAAAATATGCAACAGCTTACCTGTATAGTTTCATGGAAATAGAGATTCGGAGTGTTTAGGGATCGAGTGATCCCCATCTCGGGCTAAGAAATCTCCGGAGAATAGCTAAAGCTGGATTCGACCATTTGAAATATTGCCCTGCCGCTCTCATGGGCAAAAATGCGTAATAACAACGGATTAAACATTTCGTGAAATAGAATGGAAAATGAAATTTTATAGTTAACACATTGAAGTTGAGCTGCCGAACTCCTAATTTCAAGACAATCATACAGGTAAGCGGTTATATATTTTGAAGTTAATTTGGCCAGAAACTGTTGCTGCCAATGACAGGCGCAGTTTCCGACCAGATTAGTGCCAAAATATGGAAAATAGTTTTTTTATAACGTAAATAAGTATTTAGACCTTGGCGCCGAAAGCATTAGGACAGCAATCTAAATTTTGTGACTGGGATATTAAATTATTATTATTATTATTATTATTATTATTATTATTATTATTATTATTATTATTATTATTATTATTATTATTTACCGATTCGTATATTTTATCAACTTTTGCGGAGTCGATTAAGTACTCCGGATACCCGTAGAGCCCGAGCATCGTATTTACCTGCCGACGAATAAAACATGTGATAGAATCGGAGGCAATGCCATATACAGTAATATAATGGCAATTAGTGACAGATACAGCCACATGTAATAGGATGACCATCTGTATGTCTGTCTGTCTGTCTGTTTGTCTTGTATATCTGACTGCTTGCTTGCGTGCCTGCGTGCCTGCCTCCCTACATACCTACCCACCCACCCACCAACCCACCCGCCAGCCTGCGGCCCGCCCGCCCGCCCGGCCGCCCACGAAAGTCTGGAGTATCTGATTTTTCTTATCCTATATGTTATACAGATCAATGTCGTACTACGTAATGGGACAAACCTCGCTTGAACCAAGACCTAATTCAAAACCCTATTTACAAGTTAATAAATATTTCTTTGAAAAAGTAAAAAAATAAATTTATGCGAAAATATGCAACGAGCCCAGAGAAGATATTCAAATAAGATGGCCTCTACAAACATACCTTGTTGCGTAAAGTTCTCATAAAATAAAAACAGCCGCGGATCTAACGGTTGGTGTGTGAGGTGGTGAGGGTGGGTGGGTGCGAGGGGGCACTCGAGGGCAATTCAACAGATAACTCCTTTGACATTTTTGGTGCCAACACCCCCCCCCCCCCCAACACACACACACCATCCACCAACCCCCCACCCCCGCCACACACACGCACGCACACACGCACGCACGCACGCACGCAGGCAAACACACACACACACACACACACACACACACATACACACACACACACACACACACACACACACACACACACACACACACACACACACACACCAAGCCACCCCGCATCCGGCAAATGTCATCCTGGATCTGCTGCTGAAGAAACATCCAATATGGCATTTAATAACTATAAAATTGACATTTTCAGTTTATCCATCCATCGTATGACTCCATAATCAACTACGTGACGTGTAGAATGACGGCATACTCAATGAGGTCATGAATGATGTAGATATGTTCGTCAGGAACCCATAATTGGTGAAGGACTAAACGTTGTTGTACGAATTGTATGTTTTTTACCATTTAATAAACACGCTGTTGAATATTTTGAAACTTATTTAACTCGGCGCTGTTGCTGCCATTGACATCGACATCACCCAGTCAAATTAGCTCAAAAATCTTTAACAGCTTACCTGTATTGTTTCCTGGAAATGTATAGCTAGGGAGGTCAGGGATCGATCGATCCCAATACGAGCGAGGTGCGGGTGGATCATAGCTAGGGATTGGTGGGGAATAACTAAAATTAGAAAGGTTTGAATCGCATGTGCTTGTATACCTTGTCAGTCGCCTTGGCTTTTGTGCCAGCATCCATCCAATCCATCCAGCCAATGTTGTTCAGCGCAGCCTTTTTCAAATAATCTGTGATTTCGTGAATCTGAAGGAAGAAATGGATAAATACTAGACTGAGATCTTTCCTAGCTTATACCCCATCAATTTCTAGTTATGTCGGCACCCATTTCCGGCTTTGGCCCCACCGACTTTTAGGATAGATAGATTTATTCACACAATAGGCCATTTGACCCTTGAGTGCAAATGGTTACACATAATGTGATATGGCGGACAAATCAACTAAGTGCATTACAATTGCAAGAACATATTCATTCTCATATTTTATATGTTATTAAATCAGTAATGTTCGCAGGATAATTTGGTTCATATACATCTGGACCACCGCGCCAGCCGCGGATCCATCAATGAACCATGGGTCGATTTCCTTAGCAGACAAAGGGACACCTAGGTATTTGGGGCTACATTATCAAAATGCTCAGGTGTGCTGTCCGCGGAAATCGACCGTAGTCCATCAACAGACCCAGGCTGGTCACACGATAGCCCGATTTGCAACTAAGATACTGATAAACGAAAACAACGTCACCGCACACGCACACACATACACACACGCGCGCACATACACACTCTCTCTCTCTCTCTCTCTCTCACCCACACTCAGACAGTATAATGTCATTTCCAATATCAGCACCCTTCGTTTCCAAATATGTTAAGTTGAAAGGGAAACGAAGAGCGGGATCCGGTCTAAGTATATAAACCACTCAAGGTCAACACTCCTCGCTTTCCTTTTAGGAATGCCCACCCATTCCTAGCTATGCCCACCCATTCCTAGCTATGCCCCACCCGTTTCGAGCTATTCCGCGCCCATTAAAAGCTTTTGCCAGTCCATTCCTCGCTATGCACCACCCATTTAAGCTTTTCCCCGCCAATTTCTTTCCCACACATTCCTCGCTATGCCCCGCCCATTCCTAGCTATTCCAAGCCCATTCCTCGTTATGCCCCGCCCATTCCTCGCTATGCCCCGCCCATTTTTACACGTGTTGGAAGCATGTGAATCTTTGAAACCTGAATTCTCAGAATGATATATTCTAAATTTCAAATTAACAGGACAGTTATTAATATGTTAAATATTTTGAAACTAATTTGACCCGGGGCTGTTGCTGACTATGGCAGAAACAACTCCCAATCAAATTAGTTTTTAAATATTTCACATAATGTTTACTAAATTGAAAATTCATCAAATACTTTCAATTCATATACTCTTTCCTCAAGACGGATTTTTCCATTTGCTACGTTATTATTGGGTTAGGGTGAAAACGGGAGAGAAGGATACAAATTAAAAGGTATGCCAATTAGGTCTGGACAGAGTGGGCAGTAGCCCAGGGGCCTACACCAAAGTCAGAATTTAACATTTCTATGGGGGTGGGGTGGGTGGGTGGTGGGCGGGGTGTGTGGCTCCACCACGAATCAGTGTTGTGATGTGAAGACAAAATTCTAATGCATAATCAACTATGTGACGTGTAGAATGACATCATAATGAATGACGTCATGAATGACGTGGATAAATACGTCATGAACGCATATTTGAAGGACTATGCGTTGTCACAAACCATTCAACAGCTTACTTGTATTGTTTTCAGGAAATTGATAGTTAGGGCATTCGAGGATCGATCAATCCCAAAACGGCGAAGTGTGGTTGGAGCTTAGCTAGAGGTGGGCGGGGCATAGCTAAAACTGGAAAGGTCCGTTATTGAGATAAGAGTATTGTTAAATTTCTGTCCAACCTTTATTGAAAATTGAAGCCAAATAAGGATCCTATTTATCTATACAGAATGCAGGAAACGGCAGTGTGGCCACCTCCTAAAGACGGGGGCCGGGTCCTCCCTTGAGAAAATTGAAAATTGGATGCTCTGAGAAGCCATTAAATGGTTTCTCAGAGCATCCAATTTTCTATTCTTTACGGGGAAAACAACCACCCCACACACACCCGCATAGACGGTGGAGGTGGGGGAGGGGGGGACCTTCTTCCAGGATATCCCCCAGTTACTGCACAGGAGCCTCCCCCATAATACATCCAGCTTTGATGCCAATGATAGCGAATGTTGTTGTGCATGTAATCCTTTTCCCAATGAGGTCACACATATCTAACTCTCAAAACAACCCTACACGGAATTAATTAAAATTTTTTTAAATATTAATTTGAGTAGAAGCTATTACTCATTTAAATAACAAAATAAATCGAGTATAAATAATTTTAAAAGAATTCACTAAAATATGTATTGCATTTCAAAGAATATATCAAAACACGTTTGCGTGGCTTCTCGGGTTCTGAGATCGAACATTATTTATATATCGAGGATAAATTGGAAAGAAAGGGCCTTTGGCTGTAAACTAATGCTGTATAATAATGTCCAATATCGCAATAGATGTTGAATAAAAGCTCGATATATCGATATTGCAAGCTGTCTTTCTGCTTAGGTAACGTGTGTACAAATATACATACACGTATTCGTAATACTGGCAATGAAAACCATTGTAAAAATATTGAATATTTGGAAATTGCTTTAACTAGTATCTGGTGCTGCCTATCCCAGGCAAAGTAATTTCAAAATATTCAACCCATTTCCCTAAATTACTCACAGCTACATAAACCGCCGCCATCGTATTTTCGAGACATACGCGACGGCATGTAAAATACGAACTATAAATATTTATTTGATTCAAATAATACCACTCTGTCATATTCTAACACCTCAATTACTTTTTCTGACATTCATGACGTCATTGATGTACAATATAAAGAGCATAGCAAACCAGGTCCTATTTCTCCGCGCTGGGATCGATCGATCCCTGCACTCCAGTAATCTAAATTTTCAGAAAACTACGTAGGTAAGCTGTTTGATATGGTGGAAATAATTTGACTACGCGCTGTTGCTGCCTATGGCCTATGGCAGCAACAGCGCCTAGTCAAATTAGTTTCAAAACAATCCACAGCATATTTACTAAAGTACAATTTTGCATAAATAGATCACACGTGTGTCAATATTCCATAGAATACACCCCGATTCGTTTGAAACGTTCTCTCTTAAAAACAAAATGAACATTTATTCAATATGTGACAGCCTGCCTTCTACGTGCTGAGCGATTCCCAACGCAAACTGTATCGTAATCACGCTAATTTATTTGCTCAGACGGTTCTTATAAGACGACATTTATCTCCCTTTCACCATAATTTCAATGACAACCGGCAAGTTGTGTATTTTCCAACAAATCTTTGATAAACTAATTTAGAGGAACTCTAACTGGAATGACGTATACAGTTGGCCTAGCGATTGTCGGATTTAAAAATGTTGAAATCAAAATTCCCGTTTTGCGCGTTTTCAAATTTGCATTTCTTACTTATTTCTTACTGTACGCTCGCACAATGTAGGCCTATATGTTGAAGACGGATGTTGATGGCACCTAAAATATATTGTATAATTGACTATTAAAATTGCATTTGCATACAGACTTTAATATCACTATTAACAACCGAGTTGAAAATTATCACATTGAAACGTGATCATTTTCGACGAGGCTGGTGATAGTGATAGTAAATGGATCCCCGTTCGAGATAGTATTAATAATATAAACTGAAATTTTTACATATTTTGCAAAAACGTCGAACGTTGAAATCACAGTTTAAATATGCCATTAGCAATTCATAGTCAATGGCGGCTAATCACACCCAAGCAACTAGAACATTGGACGTATTACGCTTGTTACGCCATATGACGTGCTTCACTAGCGCTCTACTTCGGCGTAATGATATGCAATGCCACCAAGGACGACTATATTCCGATTATTCAATATAAAATTACTTTCCCACACTAACAGACAATGGAAATGCTTCGTTGTATTATTAACCTTTACCACTCTGATGTCAAAATTTAAAAATTTTCAAAGTAAATAAAAATATTAACTAGGTGTTCATTTTTCAACAAATTTGGTGGAAGATGTTGCTGTCGTAGACAGCAACATCATCCATCAAAGTTGCTGAAACCTGTACACTAGTTTCTGTGCCATTGTAAAAAGTAATATATAGAATATTGACATGGGCGTGGTAAGGGTTAACCGGCTTCATATTGTTAATACGGAATGGATTACATTCTTTATCTATATGATAAATATACCTTTTCCTTATTTTTGTCAGCGAAGTGGTCCTTGATAAACAGGTGGCTCACGGCGAGTCCCAGTCTTCTGGACGCGTAGTCCAAGCAGTACCTCCAGGAACCCAGGAACTCGGCTCTGCCCGTCAAGGCCCCGTTGAACTCGCGGTCCACGTGGATGTATTCCCAGGAGAGATCCTGCATGTATTCAGAGGTCAGACGCCACACGAAGTAGTTGTTCAGAACCCTGGAAAAACAAGCTAGTCTAGTTATACACTGTCCGTCCGTCCGTCCGTCCGTCCGTCCGTCCGTCCGTCCGTCCGTCCGTCTGTCTGTCTGTCTGTCTGTCTGTCTATCTGTCTGTCTGTCTGTCTGTCTGTCTGCCTGTATGAGTGCCTGCATGCATGCCTGCCAGCCCGCGTGCATGCCTGCCTGCCTGTCTGGCTGTCTGTCCGAGCGATATCTTCGCAGTCCAAGAATTAAGAATGATCAAATTTGGCTTATCGATTCATATTGTAGACGGCTAGGATTTCGAAGTCACGCGGACAAATATCTAGGTCACGGGGTCACAAAATGCATCAAGAGATACACATTTTAGCCATAAATCGGCGACCCGTGTAGTTAGAATCACCAAATTTGCCGCATCCATTTATATTGCAGATAGCTAGACCCCCTCCCACCCACCACCCCGCCAATTGCTAGGCAATATCCGCCCACTTTTACCTAGACCATGAAGCGACATATATATTCGAAGTCCAGAATTCCCAGAATCCCAATTTCAAGGTATACACGTAAGCCGTTGAATATTTCAAATCTAAGTGGACTGCTTGGACGCTGTTGCTGCCTATGGCAACAACAGCAACAACGCCCAGTCAAATTTGTTTCAAAGTATTCAACAGAATAGTTAGTAAATAATAAATTCATCAAAGACGTTGAATTCGTACACTTAACGGAAATGGCAGTTGGCAATGTTCTTGACGGAGCGACATGCGGCACTATGATTTTGCCCTGCGCCTACACGGGACGTAATTGGATATGGCGTCATATACATGATCAACAGATCGGATCGCTCTATTACTGCGTCTCCGGAACTTGCCTGTTTTTATTTGGAAGCCCATCGACGTGTTTCGTCATGGATTGAATATAGTCTTTTCTCATCAGAATCACTGGTGTGTTATCGGAGATAGACGCTTTATTGAATAAGTGAGACAGCAGCCCAATCCAGTCTATCTGGAAAACATAAAGACATTATCGTCGTCGTCGCCGCCGTCGTCGCCGACATCATCATCAGTGTCGTCGTAGTAGTGGTTTCGTCATCATTATCGTCGTCGTCGTCGTCGTCGTCGTCCTCCTCCTTCTCGTCGTTGCCACCACAATCTGCGTCCTCGGCGTCATCGTCGTCATCGTCGTTCGTTCGCGCTCATCCTCCTCCTCCGCCTCCTCCTCCTCCTGTCTGTCGTTTTCCCAGAAATGACCACTGGCATTGCCTTCCTCCTCATCGTGTTCACATTCGCGACATTCTCTGCTTTAACCCTTCCTGTGTCAGCTTAAACCTTCAACGGTCAAGCCGGACAGAAAGGGAATCCGCAGTGGTCTAAGGAATGTCCATTTGCAGGGTAAGAGAAGCCTAACTGGGCCTAATTTTAGTAACCGAGCCAGTCATTCCAGTGGTACATTAAAAAAAATAGTCTTCGTTTACTCTGAAAATGGACACGGACTAAGCACATATTTAGATTTTCCTGACATTTAACTCGTTACTCACTATGCCGGCCAAAATTTACCTCTTAAAAATCTATTTTCCTAAATTCCAAATTCCTAAATTGACAAAATAAAGGGTTACTTAATTGTTAATTAATAAAAGTATCGTTTTGAGCGCTTTGAGGCTCTGTTGGCGCAAGAGGGGTTACGATTGGCAATGCCTCTATTAAAGGTTTGTTAGACTCACTGCATTGCTGCTCTTTGCATTGAGTTCCCCTAGCGTCATCCGGGCCTCGTCGTCAAATGGGTCTGGATTGGGATGAGCTTGCTTTGTAATCTAAAACAAATAATAACGAGATCTTGATTTAACCATCGAATTTGATTTAAAAAATTAAATCTCCCTATAGAAAATATCAATTTGCAGACCAAGAGAAAACTATTTTTGAAAATTTAACACTGGAATGACTGGATCGTTTTACGAGTCAGTCATTCCAGTGATAAATTCCCAAAAATCGTCTTCTCTTGGTCTGCAAATGAACATTTTTCAAGACCACTGCAGAAGCCATTTTGTCTGATTTGAGTGTTAACTGGTCAAGACAAGTTATCCCTTGGATCTAGGCATCTCTCTTAATACAATAATCAGATGGCAATTCAACTATCTCTAGCGATTGCTCTTTCGCAGAACAATTCCCAGTTAAATAAGTTTCAAAATATTCAGCGTAATCTTTATTGTCTTGTAAACTAGTCATCAAAGTCATGCAATTCGTACACTTCGTGACGGATGTTTCAATTTTCCACACGTAGTCTAGGCCTACGCCATTATGATTGCAGCGTCAGCTAACGCGCGACGTAATTGACCTTTACGTTGTTAGATATACCCGCCCATCTCTAGCTAATCTCCACCCACACCTGGCCCGTGTTAATATCGATCTCAATTTACAGAAAAAACCATACAGGTAAGCTGTTGAATATTTTGAAGCTAATTTGACTGGGTGCTTTTGTTGCCAATAGAAGCAACAGTACCCAGTCTAATTAGTTTCAAAATATTTAACAGCATGTTTATTAAATAGTAAAGACATACAATTCATACAACCTGACGGACTATTATGCGTTTAAGACGGACTAAATCGAGTCATTCGTGACGTAATGATTATGACGTCATCCTACACGTCACGTAGTAGATTATGAAGTCATATTATAGATTGATAAACTGGAAAGTTAAATGTATTATGACGTCAGATACTCGAGTGATAGATCGTATCCCGCTGCCCACATCCCCAGCTCTCCAACCCACCCGACACCCCCACCCCCGCACAGCCCCCACCACCCCACCCACCTTCCCAACCCCACCCCACCTCCACCACCCACCACCAACCCCCATTGTACTCACGCCTGCCAGGCCTCTTTCGAAGTTAAATACATCTTCCACGAAGATGCGCACTCTGCTATTCACGGTGTTCTCGTCCATCGTGACCCCAGAATCCCGGACCAGGAGACGAGCAATATCTCCAATATACGTCTTGTAGGCATTCTGATACTGTGAATGAAAATCTGAGTGAACACTTTGAACCCTAAAGGCGAAAAACACCCAAATCATTGCCGATTTTACAAATATTCTGTTAAGTCGCTTGAAAGTAATTTTGACTGGGAGCTGGTGCTTCCCAATGGCAGCAACAGGTTCCTGTCAAATTTGTTTCAAAATACTGAAACAACTTAATTGTAAGCTGGTTTTATAATTGAGAATCTGGAGTACCAGGGTGCATAGGGTTAATAATGAATTGAATGCATTAAACCGTTGAACCCCGCCCCCCACCCCCACCCACCCCCCTTATGTCAACTTAACCTTTTAATGGTCAACTTGGTAAAAAAACCCGACCTCTGCAGTTATCTTGAGAAATGTCCATTTGCGGACTAAAGCCGTGTTCTCACTGTAGAGTCAATCGGGAATAACGCCATATCTCAGTATTGCGTCACGCCGGTTAAGTCTCTAGTGAGAACACGGTCTAAGAGGAGAATGTTTTAGAAAATTTACCACGGGAATGACTGGCTCGGTAACCGCGTGAATGCGCTGTCGACACAAGGCAGCGCACATTGACACTAAAGTGATTGAAAGAAAATTGATTAACTGATTGTATAATTATATAGGCTTAAATTGTGTGCCTAGATGTAACAAAACGGCAGAAAATTAAAAATATGATGGTTTCATCGCGTATAAATTAGTATACTCTTTTCAGTTGTCAAATTGAATTAGGGACTCGTGTCTCCAATTCAATTTCACAATTTAAAAGATAATATTAATTTTTACGTAATGAAATCAATATATCTTAAGATTTATTTCGTTTCATTAATTCCAGGCACACACTCTAATCCATTAAAGTTATATAATTTTAACAATTTATTTTGAAGCATTTTGGTGTAGATATGCGCCTTTAACATGTTAGTGATCCTAACCTCGCTGTTCAATAAATACTAACTTGGGAAATTCAAGTTCAAGTTTGAAAGTTCTTAATTTGGCTTTATATTGCTATTGTTTTGGCAATTTTAATCCTCGAATATTATTCAAGAAAATTTCAACTTTCTCATAGAAAATGTCGATTTGTGGACCAAGAGAAGAATATTTTTGAAAATTTATCACTGGAATGACTGGCTCGGTTATCGAGCCAGTCATTCCAGTGGTAAAAATTCAAAAATAGTCTTCTATAGGACGGTCCGCAAATGGATATTTCTCAAGACCACTGAAGAAGCCGTTTTTTGCTGATATGAGTTTTAAACGGTCAAAGCATAGCCTATAATGACAAAACAGATGTTCATAAAGAAACGCTGTTGAGAGACGCATAAACTATATCAGGTTCAGGATGTACACGTTTCTAGTTGAACCCTCTAAAATCGCGATGCGGGAAATTTGTTGTGTAATTTTACTAGGAGCTATTGAATAAAGGTGGATATTCACACTAAAATGCTTGAAAATAAAATTGTTTAAATACTATACTTTTAGAAGCTTAAATTGTATGCCCAGACGTAATCAAACGAATATATACTGATCTCATTACATATAAATTAATATAATTTTTCAAGTATGGAAATTTAATTGGAGACACGCGTCCCTAATTCAGCATCACGACTAAGAACATTATATTAATATATACGGTATGAAATCATCATATGTTAAGATTGATTTCGCTTCATTACATTGAGAGAATTTGTTTTTCAAACTTTTAGGTGTGAACGTGTACCTTTAATTTCCACATATTTAAAGGTACACATTAACACCAGAATGCTTGAAAATAAAATTGTTACAATTGTAAACTTTTAGATCGTTATAATACGGGCTTAGATGTAATGAAACGAAATAAATCTGAACCTATGATGATTTAATTCTCTATAAATTAATAAAAAATGTTAATCTGTGAAATTGAATTAGAGACACGTGCCCCTATTTCAACTTCACAGTTCAAAAGTATCTTAATTTATATGGAATGAAATATATGTGTAGTGAAACGAAATAAATCTTAACATATGATGATTTCATTCCGTATAAATTAATAAAAAGTTTCAAGTTGCGAAATTGAAATAGAGGCCCGTGCCTCTATTTCAATTTCGCAACTTAAAAAATGATATTAATTTATGTGGAATGAAATCATCATATGTTAAGATTTATTTCGTTTCATTACATATAGGCTCGCAGTTAGTTTAAGCCTCTAAAAGTGTATAATTTAAACAATTTTATTTTCAGAAATTTTACTGTGAATATGCACCTTTAAGCGGTGAAATTGAATTAGAGACACGTGCCACTATTTCAACTTCACAATTCAAAGGTGTATTAATGATACGGAATGAAATAACCATATGTTAATATGTATTTCGTTGTATTACATTGATGTATATACAATTTACGATTTTAAATGTATACTATTTAAATAATTTTATTTTAGAGCATTCTGGTGTGAATATGCACCTTAGCATAACTGATATCCAACTGTAAATACGTGTCCCATGTGATATGTTTTGCTTCGATTATAATACTTACAATAATTATGGGGCAATGTAGGAGCGTGCGTGGTGTCTCGATAGTGTATAAGGCCTTGTACTCACTAGAGACATAAACAGGAATAACGTCATACTGAAGTATTGAGTTATTCCTGATTAACTCATGTTGCCAGAAGACGGCCTGAGGCCTCTTGCCCATTGCCTAATCCTGTTTAACTACTTCGTGTAAAGGCTGTTTTCTCACTGGAGAGTTAATCGGGAATAATAATTGCTCTACGCCGGTTAAGTCTCTGGTGAGAACACGGCCTAAGTTAATATATAGCCGATATATTGCATTAAAATTACTGGAAGAGAGTACTGGACTGTACGGTAGTACTACCTAGTGGAGAGCGAAACTAAATTATGATCGTAGCACTACCTGGCAGACAGTGATAGAAAATGCTGACGCTAACGCTACCAGGCACATTTTAAATGAATAGGCCGTGTTCACATATGGAATCAATAGGGATATATCGGAAAATAAACCGCCGATTTGTGTGATTAAGGCCGTGTTCTCACCGGAGAGTTAATCGGGAATAACGCTATACATCAGTATTGCTCTACGAACGTTAAGTCTCCAGCGAGAACACAGCCATAATTTTCGAAATAAATGACATATTTATTCCGGGACAACAGCCAGTTCAATGAGAACGCTAGCCAATATATCTGGTATTTACCGAAATAGAGGCTGTATGAGAACACGACCTAAAGCGGTGTTCTCACTCAAGACTTAAACCGACGTAACATAATACTAAGTCCGTGTTCTCACTGGAGAGTTAAGCGGGAATAACGCCATACCTCAGTATCGCAGTACGCCGGTTAAGTATCCAGTGAGAACACAGCTTTAGGCCGTGTTCTCACTAGAGACTTAGGCCGTGATCTCACTAGAGACTTAATCAGGAATAATGCCATACTCCAGTATGGCGTTATTCCTGATTAAGTCTCGAGCGAGAACACAGCCTTAATCGGGAATAACGCCATACACACCTCAGTATTGCGTTACGCCGGTTAAATCTCTAGTGAGAACACGACCTAAGGTATGCGCCTATTCCCGATTAACTCTCCAGTGAGAACACGACCTTACTCTATACTAACCGTGTCAGTGTAATCCTCATGGTAGAACTTATAATCCATTCCAAGACCACCTCTGTCAAGCTGAAAATTAAACGAGTGATTACATGGATGATAATATCAATTCAGAAGGCGTGTCGCACTGATAGATTACGGTTTGCCGTCGATAGTTCACGTAGAATGGAGGAATCCAGTCTTAGCTATGCCTCGCCCATCTTTAGCTAAGCTCCACCCACACTTGACCAGTGTTGGGATTGATCGATCCCTGAACTCCCTAACTATCATTTTTCAGAAAACTATACGGGTAAGCTGTTTAATAGTTTGAAACTAATTTGACTGGGTGATGTTGCTGCCTATGACAGCAACAGCGCCCAGTCAAATTAGTTTCAAAATATCTAACAGCTTGTTTATTAAATAGTAAAGACATACAATTCGTACAATAAGGCTTAGTTCGTGACGAACTTATCTACCCCATTCACGAGGTAATTGACTGAAATGAGTATGACGTCATCCTACACGTCACGTAGTTGATTATGACGTCATATGAGTGATGGATACATTGGAATCCTCCATTGTCGTTGCTAAATAAATTACCATCTTCCTTTCAGCTCTCTCATTTGGCTATGCCATAGTGGGAAAGGTGGTGGTGGTGGCAGAGATTTTATGCCTACTGTTTTATACCATTAGGTACTACGTGTGCCCGGGTACCTAAAGATGCTCCCCTTCCCCCACCCACCCTGCTATCCTTCTTGCCCCTCTGGTTGTGTAGAGTTCACTGTCCTTCCTAACCTCATCATCTTGGTCTTAGGCAAGAGTAAACTTTGACCTTAGTCTTTCCTTCTACTGGCTTCTGGGTTAGCTAAGCGCTGGTTATCTTTTAAGCAATACGCGGTTAACAGCAATCTTCCTAAGCGGGATTCATTTTGTTCAATTCTAGGATTCTAACAGTACTGCTGTGCATGGTTGATATATGCATATCGTTAGCCAGACGCGGAGAAAGAGGTGTATGTCTGGCTGTTATAGGGGATTATCTCATTATCTGGAATGGAGGGTGGGTGGGGGAGGCGTGGCTGTCGTTATTTAACCCGTTCATGACGAGGCCTGCCAGAACCTACAGTGGTCTTGAGGAATGCTCATTTGCACGGCAAGAGAGCTTTTTTGAAAAAAAAATTCCACTGAAATGACTGGATCGGTAACCGAGCACGCACACACACACACACACACACACACACACACACACACACACACACACACACACACACACACACACACATACATCGTCACACCCATCGCCACACGCACGCACGCACGCACGCACGCACGCACGCACGCACGCACGTGTGCGTGCACGCACGCACGCACGCACGCACGCACGCATCCATCGTCACACACGCACGCACACACACATACACAAGACACACACATTCACTTACATAATGCTTGCATATATACACACATACATTTATACATGTATACGTAAATATATAATCGTTGTAAATAATATATAATATAAACATCAATATAAATATATATATATATATATATATATATATATATATATATATATATATATATATATATATATATATATATATATATATATATAAATTGCGTGAAGTTTACAGGTTCGTTTACATAAAGGTGTAATTAATGCAATTCTGATTGGACATCAGAACGTATAATGACAATGTGGCAACAATAAACATAATCACTTTGACATCCGGTTAACAACTTACTAATGTGTGTGTTTGGATATTTTGAACATGCATGAAATTGAAGATACTGATATACATTAGCCATTAACCCTTTAATAAATAAATTTCTTCAAACAATTTAGATGTTTACTTATTGAATGTCCATTTCCAGGCCAAGAGAAAACCACTCCTGGAAACCTACCACTGGAATGACCGGCTCGGTTATCGAGCCAGTCATTCCAGTGCCAAATTTTCCAGCATAGTCTTCTCTTGGCCTGTAAATTGACATTTTCTATAAGAAAATTTAATTTTTTAAATCAAATTCGAGGGTTAAAGGGTTAAATCAAGATATCAATGGACCTTTCCGGTTTGAGCCACGCCCCGCCCATCACTAACCAAACTCCACCCACACCGCGCTCGTGTTAGGATCGATCGATTTCTGAACTCCTTGACTATCAATTTCCAGAAAACTATACAGGTAAGCTGTTGAATATTTTGAAACTAATTTGACTGGATGATGTTGCTGCCTGTGTTTCGAAATATTCAACAGCATGTTTATTAAACAGCAAAGACATACACTTCGTACAACGCGTCGGACTACTAAGCATTTAAGTCGGTCAAAATCGAGGCATTCATGCTGTAATTGATTATGACGTCATATGATGGATGGTTAAACTGGAAAGGTCCATTGCTTGGTAATACGGCACTCTCAAGCTATCGTATTTAACCTGTTTGGTGATATTGTATGGTATATTTGATCATAGAGAGCATTTTGAGTGTGTGGTGAACCCCCCCCCCCCTCCCCAACCCCAGCTACCGACAGCTTACCTGTAAAGTTAGCGTGTAATGTCACATTAAACTGTGCACAATAATGTGCTAGATGAGAAAACGACGTCATTCATCCGCTTTGCGTGAAAGAGCAAGAATCATGTTAGTTAGTACAACTTTGATCGTGATGTAAGAAATATTCTTTTGAAGATTTGGAAGATAATTAGAGATTTATTTTGTCTTGGAAAACATCAATCATATGGCGTCGTAACCAACTCTGTGACGTGTAGGCTGGCTAATCGATGACATCATGAACGACTCGATTTAGTCCGTCTTAAGCGCTTAATAGTCCGACACGTTGCATGAATTGTATGTCTTTACTATTCAATACACATTCTGTTGAATGCACCCAGTCAAAGTAGTAGACTATTCAACAGCTTGCCTATATAGTTTGATAGTCAGGGAGTTCAGGGATCAATCGATTCCAACACAAGCGAGGTTTGGGTGGAGCTTAGCTAGAGATGGGCGGGGCATAGTTAAAACTGGAAAGGTCCGTTGAGGGCGGGGTGGTGGACTGGTGGTGTAGGGGCCGGAGAATGCCGCGTAGCCGTAGGTACGCTCCAGACCAGCAAATACTGTATGAATAGAGGGAAGCAAATCTGTTCGACAATCGTGTCTTGAATAAATTACATCCCCTTAGGTAAATTGGATTGCTGAACTAATGTCCCTATCAAACCACAGTGGATGGTGATGACGAAGTGTCACCATAGTGAACCTTTCCAGTTTATAAATCCATCAGATGATGTCATAATCAACCACATGCCGTGTAGGCTGACGTCATAATCAATTACAGCATGCATGACTCGATTTAGTCCGTCTTAAACGTTTAATAGTCCGACACGTTGTACGAATTGTATGTCTTTGTTATTTAATAAACATGGCTGTTGAATATTTTGAAACCAATTTGTCTGGGCGCTGTTGCTGCCATAGGCAGCAACAGCGCCCAGTCAAATTAGTTTCAAAAAATTCAAAAGCTTACCTGTATAGTTTTCCTATAGGAAATTGGTAATCATGGAGTACAGGGATCGGTCGATCCCAACGCGAGCGAGGTGTGGGTGGAGCTTAGCTAGAGATGTGCGGGCCCTACAGTACCACCCAGAAATAAAATTAGCATGCTTAAAATCGCACTATTGAATATTATGGACGTAATGAGATTGGAAGACATTGAAGGTAGCAATGTTCATAACTGCACTATTATAACACATGTTTTTGTCTTGGAAGGATGAAGTTAACCTATTTAACTCAGGCCTCGATATTTCAGAATGTTTCGGAACCTGTTTTTGATCCCGTGATCTGATTTGTTAATTCATCCATGCGCTGTAATGCACGCGGCAGAAGGTGTGCACGTCAGGGACTTATTTCAGGTACGGCGACGGGCACGTTTATCACTACAGTACCGCTCATAAATAAGCAAGAGTGTTTCCAAAACAGAAACATTTTTTCAATTTTGAACACGCATGTAAGAGATGCTCTGTTGAATCTTGCTACGATAGGCAGCGATGTCTTCTAATCCAATTATCTTCAAAATCTACGAGTGTACGCTTCAGAACTGATACACAAAACTGAACACGCGAACGAGTGTTCAGCCGGGTGATCTAGTTCGTCGGTGGCCATCTTGAATTCCGTTTCGCAATTTTTTTCGTCAAATATAGTTCACATTGGCCTCTGATATTTACTACACGTCAAATTCCAATGTTATGGCCCTTTGTGGTGGGAATGGTGAATCGACAGAAATAACTCAATCGGCCCTAGTTTCTTGAGTTAATTGTCGTATTAGAACCATTAAGAAACCAGGACAAATTTATCCAATACCCGAGTCCTTGATATATCTTTCAATCGGGTCCGCCGTGAAATGAAAAGAAATTTTCATATTAATAATAATGGCGCTGAAAGCTGTTGTTGTTGCTATTCGCATACGCCTTTAGACAAGTTTCTACCTAAATTTGGAGAATATCACTTCACTAGAAACAGAGTTATTGGGAAAATGCGTCAAAGGTGTATATATTGGATACACTGTTGCTGAAAGTTGAAAGCTGTTGCTGTTAATGTTGCGTTGATCTTTCTGACCTCAAAATTGGGCTACCTTTTTGGGAACCCACGGGCAAGCTTCCACATAAGGTTAGAAAAGATATGGCCAGTAAGAACCGGCGAGTTATTGAAAGATGTCTTCAGAACAAGAACAAGAAGAAGCGCAACACGCACGCATTACTCTCTGCGTCTATTATATGCTTTGTAATATAACGCAAATGTTGAAGAGTGATGTCAACCATTTTGTCTCCTCAAACGATATGGCGTGATGTCATGTAAGTGCAAATGCATTACATTATTTATTATGTAGTCCTCATCTCATTAAATATTTTGAAACTAATTTGACTGGAAGTTGTTGCTGCCTATGGCAGCAACAACTTCCAGTCAAATTAGTTCAAAGTAGTCAACCGTTTACCTGTTTCATTGCTTTTATACCGCACGGCCAAACTATAGCTGGCGCCTCTACGACTGAGCTATATCCCGAAGCGGGCACGCTATGATTTTTCTGATTGGTTGAAAAGTAAATCATGACAGCCATCATAGGCTGTAGAAATGTAGCAACATTTAGCTACTAAAGCCTGAATATCTTTCTTTAGCTGCATGATAAAAAGCTTTAAATTAGCTGCATGGTTTAGGAGTGGCATATTAGATCACCTGAATAGCTATCAGGAGATGAGATTAGATATCCTTTAAGCAGGCACAGACCTATACATATCCTGCTTTAGTTTGAAATAATTACACAAACTATGCCGAAGTTTCTTAAAACCCTTTAACTCTTGACATTGATTTATTTTATTTTCAAAACAACTATTCAGGAAAGCTGTTTAATATTTCGAAACAATGCCACTGAAACAAACATGTTACTGCAACATGCTTCCAGTCAAATTAGTTTGAAAATATTCACCATAATCTTCATAACATCATCATGAAGAAGGGATAAATTAAACTTTCCAGTCAAATGCTAACGCAGGTTACTGGGCGGGTATTGGCGAAGTACAGGCCCCTTAACCGGCGTTATCAGGGAGCATGTATGTAATAAACACTAGGCCGACAATGTCATTCGCCCGCTCTTCTTTTATTAACCATTTCCCAGACAAATCCCTAAAAAGTAAATTCTTTACGATATAAAACGTATTATGTTGGATATATTGAAATTAATTTGACTGGAAGTCGTTGCTGCAACGGTTTCCAGTTAAATTGGTTATAAAATCTCCAAGAATTGCCCTGTATTGTTGCCTTTGAAAATGAGATATGATAAATTCATCAGTGAAAGGGTTAAAGCAATGTGTCTACAGTATGCTCAAAAATAAATTAACAATGTTTCCAATACAAATGTCGTCTTCAAATTTAATTATTTTTAAAATATGCCACAGTCCCTTTTATTTTGGATTGGAAACATATGTTAAGTATTATCCAGGAGTGGAGGAACGCCATTCAACAAGGGACCTAAACTATGGATGGGGCCAAGACCTAGTGAGCGCTATGTGGATACACTATGGGAGAGGAAAAAACATGGGAGAGGAGACTATCGCACTCGCACACACACACACACACACACACACACACACACACACACACACACACACACACACACACACACACACACACACACACACACACACAAACACACACACACACGCACCAACCCCACACCTCCCCCATCCCACCGCCACCCTACCCGCCCCACCCCACCCCGCCCACCCTCCCACCACGTTGACCACCCCACCAACCAACCCGCCCTGTTCATACGCCTATGATATTTGAGCTGTAATGTATTTGCGCCAGGGCACTTACCACGATATACGTGTTGGTGTCCGTTTTTGTCTTTCTATCGATGTCCACTCTCAGCGTAAACAAGGCCTCTGTCCAGAGGTCCACCGTGACCTGCTTCAAAGCCCAGTTAGTATCCCAGGTAGCCAGGCTATCTTCGTCGAACAGATACAACGGCTTTATCTTGTCCAACACTGTTGTCTTGAATGGGTTATCGGTCTTGGTCATACGCCCATAATCATGTAAGCAGGTCTTAATAAGCGTTTTTAGTTTCTTCTCGGTTGTTGAAGCGCTTTCCGCGGCAGGACGTTCTAAAATCTGTTCTAATTTAGCGTAATTTTTACGCAGTATATTCATATTTACCGTGTTTTCTGTATTCGGTGGGTGAATCGGATTCCACGTGGGCCACGCGCCGCACGTGTACGCGTGAAAGTCGTCGCACGGGTTCTGGGACGTGTTTATTAGCTGTACATAGTGCGCCGCGGTTTCCATACACGGTGGGCGGATGCAGATTGAGGGTGGGTCGTTGCCCGATGACGCTTTCACGGCGTATAAAATCAAGAAGATGAACGCTAAGAGGAAAGCCACGCCCGACACGGCCATGAAGATGATATGGAGTCTTTGAAAGCTGGAAACAGTTTTAATAATCCGTTGTCCAAACTTCGCATCTGGAGCGATTTGTTGCGTGTCCGCCATTGCTTCTGGTGTTGTTTTCTTTAGAGAAGGCCACCAGATTGTGGCTTCGTTCAGATAATCAGTTCGTGTTCACGTCTTTGACTAATTCTGTTTTCAATAAGAAATTTCGTCACTCATTTTTCTTCCTAACCCTTATCACTCTGATATGTCAATATTCTATATTTTACTGCGTCAATTACAAAGAAAGTGGTGTCCATTTTTCAACAGTTTTGGTGGACGATGTTGCTGTCTACGACAGCAACATCTTCCACCAAATTTGTTGAAAAATGAACACCAGTTTATCTTTTAATTTAATTTGAACAATTAAAATGTTGACATCAGATTGGTAAGGGTTAAAGGCACACAATCGCCAGAACGCTAGGGGAATAAAATTGTTAAAATTGTATACAAGGTATAACTTGTGTGCCTCAATGAAATGAAACTAAATAACGCTTAAATAAGATGCTTTCATTCCGTAGATATTTTTTTAATTGCTAAGTTGAATTAGGGTCTTATGTGTTTAATTCAATTTCACAAGTTTAAAAAATGTATTAATTTATGCGTAATGAAACCATCATATGTTAAGATTGATTTCGTTTCATTACATCTAAGTCCAAAATTTAAACCTCTCAAGGTATACACTTTTGACAATTTTATTTTCAAGCATTTTGCTGCGAATAAGCACCTTTAATCGCCTAAAAAGTTAGTAAGATCGTTAGACAACCGTTCCTCATTTTAAAGGTCGCTGTTGGAGGATATTGGTATAGTAAAACACAGCAACGTACTCCTTTGAACTATGAAAATATCATTTATAATTTAATTCATTTCCTCTTGAATTTAATCAATATTCAGTTGAATATTTTGAAACTAACCTGAGCGGAAACTGTTGCTGCCACAGTTTCCTGTCAAATTAGTTTCAAAATATTCAACAGTTTAGCTCTAAAGTTACCTTGAAATTCAGATTCTGGGAATTCGGCGTTCAAAATGTTGAAGCAAATTTGTTCTTAAAATTAATAAAATTAAAGTAAACAAGTAATTAGTATATCAAAGTTATTAGAAGATTAAACAAACTAAAATATTATTTGTAAAACTTTCAGAACTAGTAATGAGCGACTCTAGCAACACTAGCAACGTATACACGCCTTCTGGATGCTCGCATGTATGCTCTTATATTACGCCCAATAAGATGACTCCGTCACCCTGGACTTTGAAAGATAGGACCAACATTAAGATAGCCAGCTATAATAACCTCTGCCCATTGTAGGTAAACGTAGACTATGGCTTATGCATTGTCACTGTATTAAGTTACCGATCACGATGGTGAATGATGAGCCGTTTGGGTGACGGGGTTGCATGTGATTTGTGTTGACGCGAGCACGGACGCACGCACGCACGAACTAAAACCACCGTTACGCGGTCTCACGAAATTAGGAACGATTCAGCATATTGTTGAGTTTTCTCTATCTTCGATTTTTTATCCCATTCTATATAATGTAATACAATTTTAATTTTTAATCGCAGTATTTATAATAATGTGGCTGCAGAAGACAGAATAGTGCTGACTGGTGCACCGGAACCCCTATGCACCTGGCCTATAAGAATAGTATTGGCATCCCTCAATGGAGTGGTAGACATTGCAAACATTGCATGACAAACGAAGGCAGCAGAAACTCATAACGTTACGCAAATTACTGTACGACGACAAGGTACCAGATTTGATGACGGCCATTACACAGACACGCGCAAATACAACAGAACGCTACGACTTACGCAAGCTGCACAGTGTCAATGCGCCGCTATCACGATTGGAAATATATAAAAATCGTTTTTTCCAAGCAGCATTCAAATCTAGAACACTCTCGAAAACAAAATACAATCAGCATAAAAGATTTCGAAATTTTAGAAGCTAATAAAATCTAAAAATCTGTATCCCTCCGAGTTTATATAGCTACGGAAATCTAAAACTCTCTATCCTTCATACCAGACTACGCAACAACTGCTCCCCACTTAAATTTTGACTTATATCGAATAGGATTATTTCCCACACCCAGTTGCTTTTGTAAGACAGGAGTAGAAGAGGCAAATCACTTTCTTTTAAAATGTCCTTACTACGCAATACAAAGACAGCACAACAACTACAGAGGTATACTCATTTGACGAGTGACTTGCCGTGCAAAGGAAATACATATCTCTATCCGTCCATGAAAATGAATGCATCTTCAAAGAAATTCAAAATTATGTTCAAGCTACTGGCAGATTTTAACCTCATATATATTCCCAACCTGTATATGATGTAGGAATAGTCCGTATTGTTATTGCCATGGTTACATGGTTATGAGACAAATGATTGTATAGATATGCTATATGCTTTAATCCTTTACTTCCGGTGTCGTTACTGTGTATATAATTCTTCCCTTACTCACAATGTTTTACTCTCCTATTGCTTTTCGGGTCATCCACGATAATGCGATGCCGCAGACGACGACGACGATGACATGAGAGGGGCTGATTGGGATGCAATAAGGGGCTCACTAAACCGTTAATCTCCTCAAACTTTTCGTTCCAGGTTATGAATATGTTAAAAGTTCAGATTTACCTAAAACACAGGAGTGACGCCATTTTGAATGCGTGGGGTGGGTGGGTCGGAGGTGACTTGGTCTCATTTCGCATTTCTGTTTCATTTTGTTTCGTGTAAGAAACGAGAAGACAACACCTGGTGAAAGCATGGTGGGAGTTGAGAGGAGGGGTTGAGGTGGGAGGGGGGTAAATGACGACGGAATGGAATAACCATGAATATGTTCTGTTAATTCATTTATTCGTGTTGTTTAATCTATTATATTAATGGCTGACTGTTATCCGACAAGAAAGTGTTTGAAGGAGCTGTTCTTTTCTTTCCTATTCTTTTCCAATCTATTTACATCATCGCCCTCGCCCCCATCTCTCTCTCCCTCCTCCCTCCCTCTCTCTCTCTCTCTCTCCCTCCCTCCTCTCTCTCTCGCTCTCTCTCTCTCCCTCCCCCCTCCTCTCTCTCTCTCGCTCTCTCCCTCCCTCCCTCTCTCTCTCTCTTCCTCTCTCTCATCGCCCTCCCTCCCTCTCTCTCTCTCTATCTCTCTCTCTCTCTCTCTCTCTCTCTCTCTCTCTCTCTCTCTCTCTCTCTCCCTCCATCGCCCTCCCTCCCCCCTCTCTCTCTCTCTCCCCTCCCTCCCTCTCTCTCACTCTCTCTCTCTCTCTCTCTCTCTCTCTCTATCTCTTCCTCCATCGCCCTCCCTCCCTCCCTCCCGCCCTCTCTCCCTCCCTCCCTCCCTCCCACTCTCTCTCTCTCTCTCTCTCTCTCTCTCTCTCTCTCTCTCTCTCTCTCTCTCTCGTTCTCACCTCTTAATGTATTGTCTACTTTAGTGTTCTCAATCATTGGCTGCTTATAACAATTCTGTATGGAGGGGGAAATTCTAAGTTGTAAGACCTTGTGCCCGATCCCATTGTGCAATTGTTACAAAAAAATATGTTTATATCAAATCAAAATCCATCAATATAATCTGCATGTGATTTTGTTCACATTCACCTCCAGAAATGCAAGAAAGCCATCTTAGAGCATCCAGATTTCATACTTTTCCGGTTGGGCCCAGACCCCCCCCCCCCCACTTCCCCACCACCCCATCCCGCCGCATTCAGCGGAGTGACAGACTCCTCGCGGACCCAGCCCCAATGCGTCCCCGGCAACCAAAGCTTCATTCTGTCGTCAGCGAAGGGAGAACGTGGCCAGTAGTTATCACGATCGAATTTTCAGATGGAAGCACCGGTGAAAGCTTTAGTCGAACCTGTGGAATCGTGTAATGCTATCAAAATATTTGTTTACTAAATGTCAATTTTTTGGCCAAAAGAAGGCTATTTTTACAGATTTACCACTGGAATGACTGCCTCGTTTAACGAGCCAGTCATTGCAGTCGTAAATTTTCAAAAATAGTTTTCTTTTAGCCTACAAATGGACATTCCAAAAGAACACTGAAGAGGCCACTTGTGGCCGGCTTCGACGTGAATGGATTAAAAGGTACAAGCAGGTTTAGTTAAAGCAGTTAACTCGTCACAAGCGTGGCGGCCTAATCTGGCAGCTCGATACTAGCTACTGCTATTCCTGAAGATGGATCCAGATCGTAATATACACCAGATGGCGGACATCGGAACGTATGGTGGCGCGAGAAGCTGAAGATATTGTTCAACGGCGAGAGGTGCATTGTTTGAAACCGGGGATGCCCACGCCCCTTTTCTCAACATGTTCGCACTATTTTCATTGCGTAGATAGAACGCATCACATAGGGAGTGGCGAAATGAGAGGTAGCGGGAAGCCATTCAAATTACAAATGGTTAAAGGTCATTTAGTGGTGGTCTTGGTGAGTGTAAATGCGAGTCCTGTGTTGAAAATAAGAGAACAATTTAATTAAGTCCTAGAAATCACAGAACCGGATATCTTTGGTGGGAAGAGACAAAAACTTGTTACAGACTTTATATAGAAGTCATCCATAGGTGACTAGTAGAAATTCTCAGTATATTGTTCTAAGTCGGACTTATATACTTTTGACACGTGAATTTCGTCTTATATTTTCGGCCATAGTTTATCTGACAACCTAGACATCTACGCATCCGATTGCAGTTATGTACGAAGTGTAGAATTATGCTACAGTGTCAGACTGAGAACAAGTTGTGCTTGGGTACAGGAATGCTGGAATTGTGAACGATGATGATCTGCAGACGATTTTTGTCCATATACCATAATACCGTGAGATCACTATAATCGCATATTGAAGCAGATCGACGTGGTTGACTGGCAACCCTGGACCTTTCCCTGAGATGTAGACTTGTATTAGAATGTACTTGAGTAAATAGCAAGCAATGGAATAGACTAAGGGCGTGTTCTCACTAGAGACTTACTCCGGAATAACGCCATACTGAAGAATGGCGCTATTCCTGAATACGTCTCTAGTGAAAACACGTCCTAAGAGTAGCATGGGCTTGGTTCAGCGCGTATGCATATGATTATCGACCGTTTACTAAGGCAGCTAGGCATATGGAGACTCAGGCCGTGTTCTCGCTAGAGACTTAATCCGGAGTAACGCAATGCTGAAGTATGGCGTTATTCCTGATTACGTCTCTTATGAGAACACGGCCTCAGTCTGTCTGATCATACTTGTGGGTCAAAGCATATTCACAAATCCGCATTGATTCACTTGACAATGGAGGATTCCATTTTATCCATCAATCATATGACGTCATAATCAACTACGTAACGTGCTGTATGATGTTATAATCAATGACATCATGCATGACGTAAATAAGTTCGTCACGAAAGCATGATTGAATACGGACTAAGCGTTGCTGTACGAATTGCATGTCTTTACTATTTAATAAAAATGCTGTTGGATATTTTCAATATTTTGAAACTAATTTGACTGGGCGCTGTTGCTGTCATAGACAGCAACTGCATCCAGTCAAATTAATTTCAACATATTCAACAGCTTACCTGTATAGTTTTCTGGAAATTTATGGTCCAGGGATCGATTGATCCCAACACGGGCGAATTGTGGGTGAAGCTTAACTATAGATGGGTAGGACATAGCTAATACTGGATTCCGCCATTGCTCTTATTACGCGTGTTCATGGCCCCTATATTTGTATAATATACACGCCTCCTGCATTGTTAGTATCCATTCTTTGCATTGTGGTGGTTTACCTTTTAATGTATACATACGAGTAGTCACTCTATTTTCACATCAATAGACAAAGGTTAGCTGTCCATATAGGGTTTCTCATATAACTAAATTATAAATGACCTTATATTGTTGTACATTGTTTATTGACATTTGTTAACTCAAATATCTAAACGCATTTCTTCAAACAAATAATAGGAGCGGTATAGGTGGTAGAAGTAGACGTGACTGGTCATAGCATCCACGCGATAAACTTGTTCTCTGGCCTATAGTGATAAAGTCGACGAAATACATACTCCAAGCACCACCACCCTCCCTCCCTCCCTCCCTCCTCCCGTCCCTCCCTCCACCCCACCCCCCTCTGTCTCTCTCTCTCTCCCTCCCTCTCTCTCTCTCTCTCACCCGTCCGCGTGATCACCCGTCCATCCGCTCATCAGCCAGTCTACCCGCCCACCCGCCCATCCGCCCACCGAACCGCGCACATACACGCCAGCGAATTCGTCGTTTGTCACCGCCATGTACACGTGCCGGGGCATTCCCTTTTTTCTTCCTAATTTGCTTCACAAAACCCTAATAATAATGGACCTTTTCATTTTATCCATCAACGACATGACGTCATAATCAACCACGTAACCTGTAGGATGACGTCTTAATCAAGGACATCATGAATTAAGTAGATAAGTGTGTCACGAACGTATAATTGATGACGGACTAAGCATTGTTGTGCGAAATGTATGTCTTTCCTATTTATTAAACATTATGTTGAATATTTTGAAACTAATTTGACTGGGCGTTGTTTCAAAAAATTCAACAGCTTAACTGTATAGGTTTCTGGAAATTGATAGTTATGGAGTTCAGGGATCGATCCCAACACGGGTGAAGTGTATGTGGAGCTTAGCTTATAATGTGGGGGCATGGCTAAAACGGGCTTGCTCCATTGTGACGTAAAGTCTCAAAATGACGTCACTTGCATACTTGATGAAAGATTAATTTACTTTGTCTTAATCACTTAATTTAGGACGCGAATTTCGAAGTGACAACTCTATCTGGTATTTCGGCTTTGGTCAGTTAAACGCCCATTATTTAGTAACAAAGATGACGGTGAAAGATTTGAGATCATAATTAAATTAACATCTGCTTTTTTTTCTTTATCCGGTAAGTTTTGTTTGTATTTCTCAATAAAAATTCTATATATCTATGCTGATTAGCTTAACAGGATTTTGAGGGGATTTTTTTATTTTTCATTGTCCAAACATGCCAGGTTATGTTATTATTTTTAAGAAAGCAATTATTAGGTGATAATAATTAAGAAAAGAATGAATTAACCTAACTATCTTTCGAATATGCCTATATAGGCCTAACTCAGCGAGTGATTAACCCGTTGACCATTAAACGTCCAATGTATCAATCTCAAGTCAATTATACAGAAAAGCTGTTGAATAATTTTGATGCCTGGTTCATGTTGCTGCCATAGGCAGTCAAATCAGTTTCAAAATATTCAATATACTATTCAAAAAGGTTGACTTTAAGGTGCTCAACATCCGTAATCAGTAATGATGCCTTGTGCTGTTTTTATCATGATCAACTGCATGGCAGTTTACCCTACCCCTTGGACACGAACGGCTGAAACACAACAAACATTTACGATTTAATATTAAATATTATGTTGAGTATTTTGACACTAATTTGACTGTGAGCTGTTAGTGCTGCCTATGGTAGCAATAGGTTCTTGTAAAATTCTTTTGAAAACATTCAAGAGATTACCTGTAAAGTTGCATTGAAAGTGAGAATATAAATGTTCAGGGTTCAAAGGGTTGATGCATATATATAGCCTTAAGATAACATTGCACCATTTTCCATGCATGGATGAAGGGTAGTGGGGATGGGTGGCGGTGGGTGGGGTGAGAGGAGGGGTGGCGGTGGGGGGTGGGGGGTCTCCGTAATATCCTTATTGTTAACTCCTCTTGTGTCAATACTGCCTATGCAGTGGTCTTGATGACTGTCTATTTGCAGACCAAGAGAAGACTATTTTTGAAAATTTACCACTAGAATGACTGGCTCGGCTACCGAGTCAGTCATATCAGTGGTAAATTTTCAAAAATAGTCTTCTCTTGGCCTGTAAATTGCCACTGGGTAAAGAAAGCTTAAGATTTTCGTGACAAGTAACCCTTTAATCGCCAAGCCGGCCAAACCCCCCATCTTTAAAAAAAACTATTCCTAAACT
Organism: Chaetoderma sp. LZ-2023a; assembly: GCA_034401795.1. Classification (NCBI taxonomy): domain Eukaryota; kingdom Metazoa; phylum Mollusca; class Caudofoveata; order Chaetodermatida; family Chaetodermatidae; genus Chaetoderma; species Chaetoderma sp. LZ-2023a. The sequence goes on along the minus strand of CM067370.1, from coordinate 190,364,696 downwards.
TATGATGGTAAATTTACAAAAAAAATCAGTCTTCTCTTAGTCAGAAAAAAATGGTTATTCACTGAGCAAATATTTGAATTTTCTTTTATAATCTTGACAAATGAAAGGGTTAAATGATAAAAGTATCAATTTGAGCGCTTTGAGGCGCTGTTGACCCAAAAGCTGTTAACAATAACATTCGTTTGTTTCAGAATAGAGAGGAAGGTCTTGATGCTGCCGGTGGTTGCGGTGGTGGCCGTTGTATCCGAAGTAGTGGTGTTCGTGCTGGTGGTGGTTTAATTTAGTCGAAGTTCTTCAGTTTTCAGCTAAATTAACTTAAAAATATTAAAACAATTTGTTCATATAAGAACGTACAAAAGACGGATCAACGGACAGGGTGATAGCGCGAACACCAGTACACAGCGGGAGAGACAATGACATCGACCACACATAGCTTATATCCGTCACGCTTCAGCGAACCACACTTACAGTGTAGTCCTGCAACCTGCATTTCCCAGAATATCACGTTCAATGTACCTATCTAAATAAGCTGTTGAATATTCTGAAGCTAATTTGACAGGAATCTGGTGCTGCCATAGGCAGCACAAGGTTCCAGTCAATTTAGTTCTCAAAATATTCAATTCAATTGCACATTTCTAAGTTTGTAAATGAGTTTTAGTAGTTGGTGTTGAAAGAGTTAAAGCAATTTGACATATATGCATGACTGATCAGACACGATTTACATCGATAACTTAAGTCCCGTGAATTTTATTAATATGTATAATAAATACTTTTTTCTCACAAACAATATAACATCCTAACGGGAAATGCATTCTCATGCACACGTCGTAGGTGGTCTACACACGCACGGCATTTCCCACAGATTTCTGTTAATGAAACTCTGCACGATCATTCGTTAATTAGATTTGTATAGTTTTCTTAGCAAAAAGCATCTCTTTAATAAATGCGCATGTGAATATTGGTTGTGTTGTTGTCGTTGTTGTTGTTGTTGTTGTTGCTTGTCGTCGTCGTCGACGTCTTCCTCTTGGTTGTTTGATTGGTTGGTTAGTTGGCTGGTTGGATGCTTTCTTGATTGCTTGGTTGCTTCATTGTTGTCACACTCCTCCTCCTCCTCGTCCGTCGCCGCCTCCTCCTCCTCATCGCTTCCTCTCATCCTGTTCGTCGTCACCGTCGTCGTCACCTTCGTCGTCGCCGTCGTCGTTGCCGTCGTCGTTGTCGCCGCCGTCACCGTCGTCACCGTCGTCGTCATAGTAGTAGTAGTAGTAGTAGTAGTAGTAGTAGTAGTAGTAGTAGTAGTAGTAGTAGTAGTAGTAGTAGTAGTAGTAGCAGCAAATCGAGATAGTAACAGCAAAGGTAGCAAGGGGCATAGTTATGCTATATAAAATTATCAACGGGATGACGTGTGAAATTCTGAATAATCACCTTCCCGCATTATCCCAGGCACGAAACCCCTACAACATTCGTCACGCAAACCTATTTACTCCATTTCGTTGCCGAATTGAGCTCTTCCGAGGATCCTTTTTTCCAGCAACAGTCCGAGCATGGAATACTCTCCCAGCGCCGGTCACGTATTTCGTTACTCTCACAGAATTCAAGAGCAAACTTAAAGCCATGTCGCCTATACGACCGCCTCCTCCCTGGTATTATGTCGGCCAAAGGTTAGCTAATGTAATCCTATGTAGGCTTCGCAATGGCTGTAGTAATTTAAATCGGCATCTATTTGAAAATTTTCTGTCAGATTCAGCTAGCTGCCCATGTGGATTCACTGATGAATCCACAAATCACTATCTCCTCCACTGCCCTCTTTTTAACGACCAAAGAGTCTCTCTCCAAAATCAGCTCGTCCTAAAGAATATCTCTCTTGACGCACTGACAGCTAATCAACTCCTATACGGCATTAACAATGTTGACTTGGAAAAGAATATTACAATATGTAACGCCGTATGCCAATACATAGTCAATACCAACCGCTTTAAGTAACTTCCTATTTGTTAAATTCGCAACTATAAGAGCGAAATGCAAACAGCCCAACATATACAAGCATGGTGAACGCAGCATTAAGAGATCCTCACCCTCTCTCTCCCTCTCTCTCTCGCTCTCTACTTCCCTCCCTCCCTCCCTCCCTCCCTCCCCACTCCCCCCCCCCCCGCTCTCTCCTTCTCTCTCTCTCCCGCTCTCCCACTCTCTCTCCCTCCCTCTCTCTCTCTCTCTCTCTCTCTCTCCCTCCCTCTCTCTCTCTCTCTCTCTCTCTCTCTCCCTCTCTCTCGCAGTATGCACACACGCACGCCAATACGTACGCACACACGCACATATTCACGTACACATACGTAAGCGTGCGAACTACCTAGACAATTGTAACCAGTGGTTGATATAAATTATCATTTAACTAGTTATACATACGTTACTATTTAATTATGTTTTATTATACCCCATCTTGATGTATTTATTAATGTGTTGTATTTGTATGTATGGGAGACACGTGTATATGTTAAGACTTATGTCTTACTGTGCTCCCATTGAACAAAATAAAATTATGTTTAAGCCATAGGTGTCATACAACGACTAAAACCACATATGACACCAAATACTATTACGCTTGTTCTCCCACATCTTACTTACTGCAACACTATCTGGATCAATACGCACAAGAGCAATCTAGCAAAGCTTAACGGCTTCAAAAAAGGAGTAAAACCTATTTCAAACCCAGCAGGGTCCCAGAATATATTCAAATCTGAAAAAAAATTTAAAACTCACTGACATAGGCAAACTACAGATGTACACCATTATTAAAGATTATCACCACAAAACATTGCCACAATCCATCGCCTGCAACTTTACACTCAACACTGATATCCATGAACACAACACTAGGGCCAAACATAATCTAGACACACGATTTATGAGAACAGAAACAGGAAAACGACGAATCACATTAGCAGCCACAAAACTATGGAACAGCACCAGTAGAAAAATACGCGAAAATATCCTAAATTAGAAATCATTTTAAAATATTGCCAGAGAATCTATATTGGACAGGTATTAAACCAATACAAATTTTGCATCTGATTGATATAGATTATCTGTTAATTTATAATATTTAATACAAACATGAGACAAATCACACTGCAATCACCGCCATTACTACTACTACTACTACTACTACTACTACTACTACTACTACTACTACTACTACTACTACTACTAATAGCGCCTCCACCACCGTCACTACTACTACTACTACTACTACTACTACTACTACTACTACTACTACTGCTACTACTACTACTACTACTACTACTACTACTACTACTACCGCTACTACTACTACTACTACTACTACTACTACTACTACTACTACTACTACTACTACTACTTCAGACATGTCGGGTGAACCCGCATACACCAATATAACAATCTAACATAATCTGTGATAACTTTTTCTGCAGTGATGAGCATTCCCCTTCCCTCCCCGTCCCACCCTCCGTACCATACCAATAGTAAATCGTTTAAAGCCAACATAGAATACCACAATGATGTATTAGTATATGCACATGTACATGTACATTATATACGTACATGAGTGTGTATACATGTATGAATGTTTGTACACGTATAAAGTGAACTGGTGTGTATGTATGCATTCGTATATGTTGGTATATGTGTGTATGTGTGTGTACCTGTGTGTGCATGTGTACCTATGTGCATATATAAGTATAAAGCATCCAAATAGGGACATCATATATGGTACAAAATATGAATATGTGTCAATTGTCGTGCGTCATATATATATATAAATATGCATATGCGCGCGCTTGGGTGCATGCATGCATGCGTGCATTAAAGGATTATGTATCAATGCAATTCGAAAGCAGGAAAAGGTGTAACATAATATCTGAGAATGCGCAACAGGGCATGCTCACAACATTTAACCGCGTAATAATAAGCATGACATTACATGGGACCCAAACATCTTATAGAAGTTTAAAGACACTGAACTCACGTAGAAGGACACCCGGGACACAACCAACTGGCACAGAAATACCAGATATCTAAAAATTACACGTCTAGTCCTGATGGACAAAGGCACCATAAGGAGTACATGCGTGCGTGCGTGTGTATGCGTATATGCGGGTGTGTGCGTACGTGTGTACATGCGTACGTGCATGCGTGCGTGCGTCCGTGTGTACATGTGTGCGTGCGTGTGTGCGTCACAAACAAAAATAGTCTAATAGTGATGCAGCTATGCCTGTCACAAACGCTTAATAGACCCTGTCAAGTTGTATGAATTGTATGTCAATACATATACTGATGAATATTGAGCAACTATTTGACTGAGCGCCGTTACTGACGCTTCCTAAGGCAGCAATAAGTGTTAAGTTGACCTAAAAAATGCCCACGCACGCACGCACGCACGCACGCACGCACGCACGCACGCACGCACGCACGCACGCACGCACGCACGCACGCACGCACGCACGCACGCACGCACGCACGCACGCACGCACGCACGCACGCACGCACACACACACACACACATGTACGAGTGACGCAGACAAATAGACACACATACGGCCCAGAACAGATATACTAGAAACCATAAAAAGAGAAAGAATCGAATTTAAGTCACTTTGAACTTTATCATAAATCGTGATGACGTCCTTGTCTCACTGGCAATGACGTAACACTATATGATGTCGCTCCAACAAAGACAAAAGCGTGACCAAAGGTAAGACCAAGTTATGTAATCTCGGCGAAATTGTAATACCTACACATCATTAGATAGACCAGGCCGTCGTTAGCATCATAATGGGAAACATAAGAATAGAAACATCGCGGTCTGTGACGTCACACATACTGAAGAATCATAAAAACACATCAATACCAATCTGTCACAACAAACGTCAAAGGAACTTAGTTGATATGGAGAAATTAGACAAAATCAAGCAATCAAGTTCCTGAATCAGTAGGTGTAAATCTGACAAACCCCAGCCAACACGATAACCAGATCAACATAAATAAATCATTGGGTTATCTCCCATTCAAAGGAAATTATAGCATATTATTTGGGATATAAACTAACAAACTGAAGTGTCCATGCCACTTACTCAAAGTAATTAATCTACATTATATATATGTGTGTATTTAATCAAATCAATTAGGTGATACAATATTTCTTAATAACAAAATACACAGCAAGAATCAACCACAGGCCTTTGAATTTTCGTCCATCCATCCCTCTACCACATATCCCTCCTACTATATATAATATACACAAGGTATGAAACCTTCATCTGTCGGCACCATTGTCAGAAAGCTAATTGGTTGGTTTGTAGTGGTTTGTAGTCAGAAACGTGATGTCAGCGGATTTTGACAACAAACCAACCAATCAGCTTCCTGACAATGGCGCCCACAGATGAAGGTTTCACACCTTGTGTATATTTATATATATAGTAGGGGGAATATGTGGTGGAGGGATGGATGGACGAACATTCAAAGGCCTGTGAATCAACACTACTCACCAACACAGAGCCGGACAGAAACACGGCGTGTCCATAAACACTGTCAACAGATGACGCTAAAAACAAACGCTATAGCAAGGCTACAGACACATCGGCGTAAGGACAGAAAAAACTACACAGAGAAATTGTCTGATATCGCTAATATGTAAGCACGGTTGAGTAAAAAGCGCAAGCCGGACGCCAATGCTATTTTAAAGTGCAGAGAGTCAACAGAACTAAATCAGAAATGAACAAGCTGTCAATCATGAAACTATTAACGGGCGGGCAAACACGTAGAACTGTAATAGTGCAAGCCGATGATTTGCACTACAAGCGGGACATAGCCAAAAATGGAAGGGTCTATTATAATGTACTTGGGAGCAAGGGGTTAGGGGCACCAGCTGGTACTGCGAAGGTAGACCAGTGCGAATTGCTTTAGATACACGGCGAGAAATAACATGACATCAATCATGACATAGTCGGATTGTTGCATAAGAATAGAACGTGCTGCGCGTTGCGATGCAGGGAGAACAGCAGATGGCACATATTCTATGAGAAGACGGAGGTCATTGTCCTATTCTTGAAGTTTTCTGATAATAGCTGGACTCATGTCTAACTGTTCCAGCGAAGTTCCTGTATATGGCATGGCTGCATGTTGGTCCTCCGATTCAGTGCTGACAGTTATTGCCAGGTGTTGAATTGCAGTTCACCCCTTGACAGATATCAGACTCGTCTATATTTTCTTCACCGGATAGATTATTTGTTGTGCTACATTGCTATTCTGCAACACCGTCATTGTGTTCACCATTTTGAAGGTCTATGGACTCAGATGTCGAATTTTCTATTGATGAAAGTGCAGTGGTCGTGTTATTGTCACTTGATTCAACACCCCCGCATGTTTCTGTAAATGGAGTCGACTCGATTGTAAAAGTATCATTAATTTGAACTGGTGTCGCAACTTTGCTCTCATTTATTTGTTCAATGTCGGGATCATTGCAACGAGCATGACATTTGCTACCAGATCTATATGACTGCCGCTTTTGTCTGTATGGCTTATAGTTGATATCCAATCGTGTCCTCAGTGTCAGCGTTATATAGGGCACACTCAGAGGAGACAATCCGAACATAGTTTGTCTGCAGCAACATATATAAGTGTGTGTCACATGGGGACATGAACTTGGTAGCTGTGTGCTTTTCTAGAACATATGGAACACAAGGATCTCCCTCCTCTGGACCGGACGTAAGCATTTCAGGGAAATGCTCATTTCGTGAAGGCACATCGGGAACAGACATCTCTGTTGCAGGTTTATAAACAATATCAACATCAAACTGCTGTAGAATTGCCAGCCATCTTTCATAAATCGCACCTTTCAACTATTTCTGGAATACTGGCTTTAACGTCTGGTGGTCACATTTTCCAGCAAAATATCTCCCACGATGATATGATGCACAATCCAGAACTCTCGTCACTAGACTAAGTAATTCTAATTTAGTGGGCCCATACGATCGCTGCCATTGAGATAGTCCTTTTACCTGGGGAGCAAGGTGCCCAAATTTTGGAATTTTGTGGCCGGTCTGCTGTAAAATGTTCCATATACCAAAATGATCCTTGAACCACGGAGAATACCATCTCACTAGACATCCTTGCGGATCTGGATGTTAACGGTCCCTTTGACCTTGAAATGTAGGTCACGGTCGTAATTGTAAGGAATCGTGTATAGCTGTCTTGAAAATCAGATTTAAGCACCATTCTTTAACGTATCGTATCAACCGGATTACAGAATATATATTGTTATTCTCGAATTCACCCTAGGACAATGCATTTAGCTTAGATTCAAAGAAAAATTAAAATTATTGTAAAGGAAATAGACGCAATGTTATTTGATAGTGGACACCACACTTATACATGCTGAAGATTTTGGTGTTGATGTTTGTTACTGTCATAGACAAATCCATATGTTACTTTTGATACTTGTGTATGTTTTTGTTTTAAATTGCTACTAAAAGATTAAGGGATTCTACAGGCTGATGCAAAAGACAAGACAGCATCCAAGCTCCAAACCAAAGAATGATTATGAAAAAAATATGTTCTATGTCAGACTCGACGCGAAACTTAGCCTCTGGATAATATTAAATCCGCAGATAAACTTAGCACGGCAATGCATATCTGACAATCTGACATGGCAAACGTCTTGCATGTTATATAAATTGTGACACATGGTTAGAAAACAAGCTACCAAAGTAACATCCCAGGCGTTGCAATGCATACACATAGCAAAAGCTCCAATAAGCTGGCAATAAGACAATAACCACAATATCTCAACCGATAGCCCATCTACAGAAATCAACGCGTATACCTATTACATGTAGTAGTGAAATCAAATCACGATCCTCTACACAAGAATTTGATTGCAAAAAGATGTGTGTTATTTGTGGCAAAACTGATCTTGTGGACATTTACTATGCCGCCTATTGCAATTACTGGCCACAAGAAAATGGCAGATCTTTGTGTGATGGCGGTACTGAGTACGTTGTAAGATAGTTTGTAGCAAAGATATGTCAAATTAGCATTTAAATAAGCTATGCAAGCTAATAAAAGATGAGCGGCAATAATCCATGCATCCCTTTTGCGACAGTGTCAAGTAATGATAACCCCACCGCCATCTTATGGTTAATAGGTGTGATGGCTGATGATTCACAGAGATTCATGTCCAATGAGCGAGAGGCAAATTGGAAAGGAGCTGACAATATGTTACCATATCTTACAGCGGTCATTCGACCAGCAGTCCCTACTTACGTGAAATGAAACAGCTACCAACAATTGGCCATTTAGCTCATAATGTAATTAGGGATGAGCCTTTCGCATGGAGATGGGCAGAGAGAAACCACAACGGCATACCACCAGCCACGCTGATAAGGCAGACGTGACATACAGATGCTAAGGAAGAAAGTAGTGTGGATGGCATACCCCTCAATGTGGTGGCACGAGCAAAGTAGCATTACACGAAGCCATCACGGCTGCAAGTAAGGCCTGGGTAAAGAATATGCACCATATAAGATCTGACACAGATACACCATGGTAGTGGCGAAAACACCAACAACAGAGAAACGACTTAAATTAAACAAGTCATAGTAGTTGTGAAACCAGTCCATTCAAAGGGCCTATAGCACACCTAATCAATATCGGCACTGGTGAAATTACTGACGACCAAGTACAGAATGGCCTAATCAATTTTGATGCCACAGGCCTCCAGGAAACACTTGCCTCTGACCCAGACCGTGGTCCATGGAACGAAACTTGCAAAGTTGAACACGTTTCATGTACAAGGAATGAAGAGTAAAAAGTTGCTATAGCCATTTCAGAAAAGCACAGACCTCAAACTTGATAATAATCGCAGAGATTCTATGTGGCATGTGGTGGGAAAGATGGTGTATTCCATGCCATCGTTGAACATGAACGCAATGCGCCCCCCCCCCCTTCGCTGTTTACAAATGGCAGTCAGATGGCATAAAGTTAAGCTTTGTTAAACCCTTGAGAGAGACTACTGAATCACCTGTGCTGTATGGATTCCCCGAAGAAGCAAAAAACTTGTTGTTATAGATGCTATGGATCTAATTCGGAAATGGTCATTATTCTAAAGGAGAGACTGTATGACACAATCGTAAACAGGCAAAACAAGCACAGCTTCTAGCAACCTTCACATGTGAAACAACAATTCCTTATTTCTGAAGTGAATAATATGAATAGATCAATTGGAAGGAAAGTGGGAGTCAAAATTGAATTGAAATCCGCGTCTTGAAAACCTACGAAGTCATGGATGAGTTTCTGCTTCCGATCCAAATGTTTTTTTGCAGGTTCCATAAACAATGAAAACTTTCTACAACAGGGTCTACTGAGTATATGCACTCGTATATATTCTGTAGTACTTTGCTGGTGGATTCGGTGATAAAACCGAAACAGCTAAAGTCACTAACATCGATGCTTAATCAAATCCCATGCCGAATGACACATGGAAAAGCGGATCAGCATGTCATTCTTCATTGCGCTTTATATTGCAAGGGAAGAACATGCGGAGTAGATTTTAACATGTAGCAATGATCCGGATGTTATATGCATGATAACCGACTACACTGTCATAACTGTCGACACATCATCCAGAAACTTACAAAAGATGTACTGCTAAATAATTTGAATATAATTGGATCGGACGGCATTGCTAATTTTTCTATCCAAGGCAGCACTCATTTCCAATCTGACGTGCAGAGCAAGACAACTATATCGCAATTGATGAACTATCAAACACTCCACGCCCTTAATTTATTTCCACATAGCATCGCTGCAGAGATTATACATCCACTTTTCCATATCAAATTGGTAAAGATTCATTTATTGCACACATCAGTGAAATAAATCTGCAGCCATGGCATCATTTATGCAGATTCACGGGAGAAGCAAATACGGAAAGAAATAATTATTATAGTAATGAGTCTACTAAACGCAGTATGCAGGGCTAGCGCAGACCACTATATTAGCATACCAGAATAAAGAGGTTATGAGTTTCTAAGTACATATATGCACACATAAAAATGCTCCCATCAACTCGATCCGCATTTGAGCAGCACTCGAAGCATGCTCATGCCACACTTGTTGATAAATGTGCCCACATATCACAACTAGATCTACCATCGTTTTCTGAGTAGGCCTGGGAACTTCGAAACGACAAACTCTTCCTTTTGCGACAACATCGGCTGTATGGTCAGCAAAGACGGGAATGATTTCCACTTGCATGGCTGGCAAAAGGCATAAACTGTTCTTGTAAATAAAGCTGGGCATGCCCCTGCAACGTTGATTGCAAGTACACAGGATCCATTGTGAAATGGAGCTGTGTCCGAATAATGGAAACACGTGTCTATGAATCTGACGGCTGTGATCAGATTTTCTTTGCTTCAACTTTCACTTCGAAGTTTTACATAGGGTCTGAGTTTTGAAGGCATGCCAAATATTAGCACTGGGACAGTTGATAAACCTTTGTTTTGGTGTGCGCGCATAGTCTGAGAAAGTCAATGCGTCATGTGATTCGTGCCTTTATGTCAATTGGTGGTGTTTTCAGGAGTCAGTTTAAAATATGTGAGATTCCTGGATGCATTGTGTGCAAGTGAACATGTCAAGTAGGAAACTTAGCAATGCGAAGATAATTAATATATTTTGTAATTAGTCATTAATCATGGTATCATTTCTGTTTCCTTGATAGTCTGTACAAGTGATACCATTAACAAATGCATGGATTGAAACTGCTGAAAATACATTTTAGTTTGTGTAAATAATTCGCGAAAAACTAAATATATTGAGTGAAAGTATGAAACCTATGTTGTATTAGATCTTAAATGTCAATCCTTTCAGGATTTTATCCATCAAAAGCTGAAAAGAATTAGGTGACGCGCGTAACCCTTGTGGCAATCCAAAAATGTATATGTTCCAAAACACGTGTTAAAAGCTGTGTATTTTCTGGATTCAGGGGATATTGCCCTTTGGAAAGACCAGAAAGCAAGATGGATTGCGCTTATAAAATTTGGAGTACAGTCTCAAAATCATTCTGTCAAATCCTGAAGATCTGGAATCGTGTACCGAAAGTTCTCAGTGTAAAGGTTTAGATAGCGAGCATCACAGCAAAATAATATGATGAGAGGCTTTGTTCCGTGCTGATATTATTCGGAACTAATTTAGGCATATTACGTTTAGCCACCAGAACAACTGGACACGTTATAAGTGTGTTTTCTGTCTCAGAGACTGGATCTATAATACCTTTTGAAAGCTGATGACGTAATTACTCCTTCTATCTGGTGGTAGACGATAAGGGCGCTGGTGTGGGGATATTGCATTAGGTTTCAAATGAATTTAATTTTGGACGATATGGGTCCGACTAAATTATGTATTTTCATCTGTAAGACAAACATCTTCATGTTTAAACAAACAGATCGGGCATCTTATTGGCGTTTTCGTCTGACAATTCAGGTTCAAAGGAAAAATATGATTTAAATTTATCATATGTTGTGGAAGTGGTACCATTACCGATATATGATGACTTCTGTGAACTATTGGAAACATCATCAATGGCCAGTTTCGTGTGAGCGGAACTTAATGGGATTAGGTCAACATAATTGTCACATAACTTGAAGAGTGACAGGATGGTGCTGTTGTTTATGTGAATTGTATCATTCCCATGGTTAAGAATCTTAACCGGTACCATGCGATTATGACCGCATATGACAACTGCCCTGGCAACCATCAACCCCTTCTGTAGGGCCATCATACATTCCCTGCATTCACTCATGCTGTCATCCGATCTCTCACATATGCAATCATCCGTTATGCCAATTGTGCAGTCCATCAGTCTGTCACTCATGTAGTCATGCGGTCGAACACTCACGACGTCTGTCAGGCTATCACTCGTGCAGTCATCCGATCTGTCACTCATGCAGTCAATCAGTCTGTCACACATGCACTTCCCCGATCTGTCACTCATGCAGCCCATACGCCTGCCACTCATGCGGTCATCCGATCCCATACTCATGCCGTCTTCAGGTCTATCTCTTGTGCAGTCTGTCATACTGTCACTCACGCAACCAAACGATCTTTCACACTTACAGCCCTGCGATCTGTCAGTCGTGCGGTCTGTCAGTCTGAAACTCTTGCAGTCTTCTGCTCCATCCCTCCTGCAGTCATCCGATCCATCATACACGCAGTCCTCCGATCTGTCACTCATACAATCATCCGACCTGTCACTTACAGTCTCTCCCTTTATCACTCATGCAGTCATCCGATATATCAGTAATGCAGTCACTCGATCTGCTAAGCATACAGTCATATGCTCTTTCACTCATACAGTCATCCAATATGCCACTCATGCAGTCCATCAGTCACTCATCAATGTCATTCATGCAGGCATCGATTTGTCACTCATGCAGCGCATCAGTCTGTCACTCGTACAGTCATCTGACATGTTACTTGTGCAGTCCATCAGTCTGTCATCCATGCAGTCATCCGATCTAAAACTCGCGACGTCTGTCAGTCTATTACTCGTGCAGTCATCCGATCTGTCACTCATGCAGTCCATCAGTATGTCACTCATGCACGCATCCGAGCTGTCACTCATGCAGTCCATCAGTATGTCACTCATGCAGTCATCCGATCCCCCACTCATGCAGTCATCTGATATGTTACTTATGCAGTTCATCAGGCTGTCACTCGTACAGTCATCTGACATGTTACTTGTGCAGTCCATCAGTCTGTCACCCATGCAATCATCCGATCTAAAACTCACGACGTCTGTCAGTCTGTTACTCGTGCAGTCATCCGATCTGTCACTCATGCAGTCCATCAGTATGTCACTCATGCACGCATCCGAGCTGTCACTCATGCAGTCCATCAGTATGTCACTCATGCAGTCATCCGATCTCTCACTCATGCAGTCATCTGATCTGTTACTTGTGCAGTCTCTCACTCTGGCACTCAAGCGGCCATACGATCTGTCACTCATGCTGTCATCCGATCTCTCACTCATGCAGTCATCCGTTATGCCAATTGTGCAGTCCATCAGTCTGTCACTCATGTAGTCATGCGGTCGAACACTCACGACGTCTGTCAGGCTATCACTCGTGCAGTCATCAGATCTGTCACTCATGCAGTCAATCAATCTATCACACATGCACTTCCCCGATCTGTCACTCATGCAGCCCATACGCCTGCCACTCATGCGGTCATCCGATCCCATACTCATGCCGTCTTCAGGTCTATCTCTTGTGCAGTCTGTCATACTGTCACTCACGCAACCAAACGATCTTTCACACTTACAGCCCTGCGATATGTCAGTCGTGCGGTCTGTCAGTCTGAAACTCTTGCAGTCTTCTGCTCCATCCCTCCTGTAGTCATCCGATCCATCATACACGCAGTCCTCCGATCTGTCACTCATACAATCATCCGACCTGTCACTTACACAGTCTCTCCCTTTATCACTCATGCAGTCATCCGATATATCAGTAATGCAGTCACTCGATCTGTTAAGCATACAGTCATATGCTCTTTCACTCATACAGTCATCCAATATGCCACTCATGCAGTCCATCAGTCACTCATCAATGTCATTCATGCAGGCATCGATTTGTCACTCATGCAGCGCATTAGTCTGTCACTCGTACAGTCATCTGACATGTTACTTGTGCAGTCCATCAGTCTGTCATCCATGCAGTGATCCGATCTAAAACTCGCGACGTCTGTCAGTCTGTTACTCGTGCAGTCATCCGATCTGTCACTCATGCAGTCCATCAGTATGTCACTCATGCACGCATCCGAGCTGTCACTCATACAGTCCATCAGTATGTCACTCATGCAGTCATCCGATCCCCCACTCATGCAGTCATCTGATTTGTCACTTATGCAGTTCATCAGGCTGTCACTCGTACAGTCATCTGACATGTTACTTGTGCAGTCCATCAGTCTGTCACCCATGCAGTCATCCGATCTAAAACTCACGACGTCTGTCAGTCTGTTACTCGTGCAGTCATCCGATCTATCACTCATGCAGTCCATCAGTATGTCACTCATGCACGCATCCGAGCTGTCACTCATGCAGTCCATCAGTATGTCACTCATGCAGTCATCCGATCTCTCACTCATGCAGTCATCTGATCTGATACTTGCGCAGTCTCTCACTCTGGCACTCAAGCGGCCATACGATCTGTCACTCATGCTGTCATCCGATCTCTCACTCATGCAGTCATCCGTTATGCCAATTGTGCAGTCCATCAGTCTGTCACTCATGTAGTTATGCGATCGAACACTCACGACGTCTGCCAGGCTGTCACTCGTGCAGTCATCTGATCTGTCACTCATGCAGTCAATCAGTCTGTCACTCATGCACTCCACCGATATGTCACTCATGCAGCCCATACGCCTGCCACTCATGCGGTCATCCGATCCCCTACTCATGCCGTCATCAGGTCTGTCACTTGTGCAGTCTGTCATACTGTCACTCACGCAACCAACCGATCTTTCACACGTACAGTCCTGCGATCTGGCAGTCATGCTGTCTGTCACTCTTGCAGTCTTCTTCTCCATCCCTCCTGCAGTCATCCGATCCATCACTCACGCATTCCTCCGATCTGTCACTTACACAGTCTCTCCGTGTATCACTCATGCACTCATCCGATATATCAGTGATGCAGTCATTCGATCTGTTACTCATACAGTCATATGATCATTCGCTCATGCAGTCATCCGATATGCCACTCATGCATTCCATCAGTCACTCATCAGTGTCACTCATGCAGGCTTCAATTTTTCAATCATGCAGCCCATTAGTCTGTCACGTATGCAGTCATCCGATCCCCCACTCATGCAGTATCCGATATGTCACTTATGCCTTTCATCAGTCTGTCACTCGTACAGTCATCCGATATGTCAGTTGTGCAGTCTATCAGTCTGTCACTCATGCAGTCATCCGATCTAAAACTCAGGACGTCTGTCAGTCTGTTACTCGTACAATCATCCGATCCGTCACTCATGCTGTCATCCGATGTGTCACTCATGCAGTCATCCGTTATGCCACTTGTGCAGTCCATCAGTCTGTCACTCATGTAGGCATGCGATCGAACACTCACGACGTCTGTGAGGCTGTCACTCGTGCAGTCATCCGATCTGTCACTCTTGCCGTCATCGGGTCTGTCACTTGTGCAGTCTGTCACACTGTCACTCACGCAACCAAAACGATCTTTCACACTTACAGTCCTGCAATTTGTCACTCGTGCGGTTTGTCAGTCTGGCACTCATGCAGTCTTCTGCTCCATCCCTCCTGCAGTCATCCGATCCATCACACACGCAGTTTTCCGATCGATCCGTCACTCATACAGTCATCCGACCTGTCACTTACACAGTCTCTCCCTTTATCACTCATGCAGTCATCCGATATATCAGTGATACAGTCATTCGATCTGTTACTCATACAGTCATATGATCTTTCACTCATACAGTCATCCGATATGCCACTCATGCATTCCATCGGTCACTCATCAGTGTCACTCATGCAGGCATCGATTTGTCACTCATGCAGCCCATCAGTCTGTCACTCATGCAGTCATCTGATCCCCCACTCTGCAGTCATCCGATATGTCACTTCTGCAGTTCATCAGTCTGTCACTCGTACAGTCATCCGATATGTTACTTGTGCAGTCCATCAGTCTGTCTCTCATGCAGTCATCCAATCTAAAACTGGAAGTCTGTCAGTCTGTTACTCGTGCCATCATCCGATCCGTCACTCATGCAGTCCATCAGTATGTCACGCATGCACGCATCCGAGCTGTCACTCATGCAGTCCATCGGTATGTCACTCATGCAGTCATCCGATCTCTCACTCATGCAGTCATCCGATCTGTTACTTGTGCAGTCTGTCACTCTGTCACTCACGCGGTCATACGATCTGTCACTTATGCTGCCATCTTACTCTCACTCATGCAGTCATCCGTTATGCTACTTGTGCAGTCCATCAGTCTGTCACTCATGTAGTTATGCGATCGAACACTCACGACGTCTGACAGGCTGTCAGTCGTGCAGTCATCCGATCTGTCACTCATGCAGTCAATCAGTCTGTCACTCATGCACTCCTCCGATCTGTCACACATGCAGCCTATACGTCTGCCACTCATGCGGTCATCCGATCCCCTACTCTTATCGGTCAATCATACAGTCATCCGATCTCTTACTCATTCAACTACCTGATCTGTCCCTCATGCTTTAATCTGATCCGCCACTCATATAGTCGTGCTATCTGCCACTCATGCAGTCTGTCACTCGATCGGTCAGTGCGATGGTCAGTCAATGGGTGGGTGGTTCGGTCTGTCAGCCTGTCTGCTAATCCGTCCGTCACTCATGCAGTCATCCGCTCAGTCACTCATGCAGTCCGCCACTCATAGTCATCCAATCTGTCGCTTATGTGGTGATCCGATCTGTCACTCATGCACTCATCCGATCTGTCAGTCACGCAGCCCATCAGTCTGTTACTCATGTAGCAATCCGATATGTCACTCATGCAGTCATCCGATCTGTCACTCATGAAGTCCGTCACTCATGCTGTCGGTCGTCCAAATATATGTTACAGGGTTGAGTTGAGTCAGAGCAGACTCGTACTACTGTTGTGTGTGATATCCGCCCAGTGTTTATGTTTCTTGAGTAAGCGGCTGTGTGTGGGACAACTCAAGGTTGCTGTAATAGACGTGTTGATGATGTCTGAAGAATGGGTGGCATAAATTCGAGCAGACAGTCTTGACAAAGGGAGTGCATATCACTTTCTAGAATTGAGAAAATGTATGTGTACCTCTCTTCTATCGTAACTATAGAAGTTAGCCCAAGTGAGAATTTTCTCAACTAGAGGTCTAGTTACTCTTGAATTTTGACATCGTGTCAACAGATTGCATTTTAACTTTCTATTTGTAATTTCAAGGTAATCTGAGATGAGACGAAAAAACGATAGTGTATTCCAGGGTTGTGGGAACGTACTTGGACCTAGAGAGGTGGGGCGGCTCAAGTATGGGTGGGACAAAACCTATGAGGCGCTATTGGGATACCGTATGGGAGAGGCAAAACCTTGTGGGAGAGGCTATCGATCCCTTTGCAACACCCCACCCTACGCCGCCCTGCCCCACCCACCCCGCCCATCCCAACCCACACATGTTCCTACGCCTATGATATTGGGCAGGATTATTGCTTTTTCATAATGAAAGACCCATAAGGAAAATGCAACAATACTGGTAACACACATTTATGAATGAACGTGGCCTGCGTTGCCAGTTTTCGTAACGTACCAGCGACTACAATAATTGTAATAGTTTGCACACTATTTTGGACATGTTACGAAAACTAGTAACGCAAGCCACCTTCACTTATAAGCAGTGCGAGTTACCAGTATTGCTGTCTTGTTGGCCTATCATTGAATTTAGTCGTTCATGGTATTTTCTGATGATGCATTCATCGAATGAAAAAGCTGATTGAAACAAGCTGCAAGCTATGAAAGTAAAACAAAAAATATGTCACGTGATAGTGGATTTCCCTTCATGAATATTTATGAGATGCCCACAGCATACAACATAGACTAGATGGATAAGCTCAGTACTGGCTATAAAGATGCGCTATTTGATGATCGCCGTAAATGTGGAATTACGTCGTTTTATTGGCGGCATTATGCAAATGTGAACTTCTTCTGACACAATGAGGTGAGGAATATAGCCTAGAGACTGATTTGCAATAATGAAATACTGTGACATAGCAGGTTTATGATCATGTTGTTTCGCGTTCAGGGTTTGTAATGGGTATGCATAAGTTTAACCTCGAATGTTTTAGCACTTACCGAGCTTTTGTGGTGGGTATTTTGAAACACTTTTCGATATTTGGCTCAGACCTATAGTTTAAAGGTCAAGTTCACTTTATGACCCAGGCTATTTCAATAGCATATGCTGGTAACCGTGTATACTGTAGTGCTAAGTAATATATGTTACCTGTGCCGTGGGTGAGACGTCAGGGCCCGACGGACAGCCGCCTCGAGCGTGTCTCGCGTAAGCCGATCCAGGAGAATCTGCCCATGTTGTATAGATTGCTCTCGGCGTCTCAAGCCTCGGAACACCTGGGCCATCTCCGTCAACATGCACTCAACCCACCCGGGCACCACAATACTACTATTAGTATTATGGCAATGGAACTGATACATACGCTAGTGTTATGCAATAATGTGTAGCAATTGGACTACTTCATGTTGTATTTTTTCAAGATAGGTTAAAATTAGAGTCTGACGCTATTTGGACATGTTAATATACTTTCTCACCTCAACTCTCCATTGTAATAGATCTGACAAAAGAACCCGCCTCGGGACATTATGCGTCGACCCATTCACGCGTCATTAAGTCTGCAATGCGATAGATGACGCCCATATGTTTACCTAAGCTAGGGCAACGAGATAAGCAGTCGTACGAAGTGGCCTGCCGGCCTCACATGACCTCTGACATCATCCCACTTGCACATTAGACCATGCCCCAGACCTTAGACCACGACCATTTCAGGGGTCATTAGGCCTACAACGCGCCAGATGATTTCCATAAGCCGACCAAACACAGGCTACGAAATAATTTCCATTATGCTATGCCCCCATACCTTAGGCCAGGCCCCTTCAGGTGAAATGAATGTGTGTAGCGTTTACAGAGCATTATGGCTGGTATTTTTGCAAAACATTTCGAATTTTTACTCAGACCTGTTGCTTCAAGCTCAAGTTCGCTTTATGCCAAGGCTCTTACAAGACCACATGCTTAGTATTATATAATAATGGAGAATAATTACACCCATTAAATACTCATTACATTATAGTAGTAACAGCGGCGTTAGTAGTAGTAGTAGTAGTAGTAGTAGCAGTAGTAGTAGTAGTAGCAGTAGTAGTAGTAGTAGGAGCAGCAGCAGTAGTAGTAGTAGTAGTATGAGCAGCAGCAGTAGTAGTAGTTGTAGTAGTAGTAGAAGTAGTAGTAGTAGTAGTAGTAGTAGTAGTAGTAGTAGTAGTAGTTTTTAGTTTTTAACGCACTGGCAAGGCGATGACTTCAATTGCTGTGCTAAACCCGCCTACGGAGTGCTCCCTTAGTTTACTTTGTTGGTCATCATTTCCCCGGTCAGGGATCGAACCGCCATCCTCCAATTCCGCATAGCATCAGCACCCAGACATCTTTCCACTGGACCACCGCGCCAAGACAAAAATCTTGGTTTAGCGGACCAGCTTTCACATGACGGTCATACTGATACACTAGCGAATTCATATGAGACTATCATTTGAATGCACCCCATCTGATGTGTATGCTATGCCCTCACCTGGTCTCCATTGTGGCACTGGCAGTAGTACCAGTTTTTAGTTTTTAAGGCACTGGCAACGCGATGACTTCAATTTCTGTGCTAACACTGCCCATGGAGTGCACCCCTTAGTTTACTTTGTTGATCATCATTTCCCCGGTCGGGGATCGAACCGCCATCTTGCACTTCTGCATAGCATCACAATTGTGATTTTGATGCCACAGTTGGTATCATGACCAGAGGTGTGGCTTGTCCGAGATTTTGAGTTGGTTTCTGAGATGGATCTATCGGTTGCATAAAACCGTAAAAGGAAATAATCGCATTAATTTCGAGCTTTCGATTGTAATTGTTTTAACCCAGCGTATAGCAATTGATTTAGCATGACCTAGGTTTAAATGTGGCATTGTCTGTGTGAGGACTACTTCAGTTCTAATACTACCAAGTTGTTCATTGTAGTGATTTAACATGGCCATAATGGTAGATTTTGCACACCCAAAATTCGCATTCCAGATCGCAAAGTAGATGTCATCCTCTGGCATAGCTGGCTTACAAAATCCATTAAGTTCTTCCACCTTCCAGCTAAGCCCATCGGAGAGAGTTTTGGCATCTAAATGCCTGTGTAGCATAGCATTATGGTGGCAGCACTGAATTATTTTGGTAATACAGCTCTACCAGGCGTGCATGCGCAGATGAACCTCCTTGACGATCCCCATTCTTCCTACGACCATTCTTCCTCGCAATAGCCATTCAGACAGGCAAGCATTCAATCCAACAAACCTCAAACTGGCAATTGACCAGGCAAGGAAAAATGCGATCATGTAATCTCAACTTCAAGCAGCCAAAATCATACACAAATGTCAACCACAAATTGAACCAACATATTACTTATACCTGAAAGACAAATTAGAGAATTAACATGTAATATGTAATGTTTAACAATATATCAATGCAATACGCAACATCAGTAGTTACTTACAATAATTATGGACACCGTCAATTGGCTAAATGCATTTCGCAGGGATGTGCTTCATCAGTAGCTTGCATGACAAATTTGTCAGTCCTTCAGTCTAGATAGCTATATATATATATTGCTAATTTTCGATTATCTAGCTATTCGATTAATCGACAGATCAATCGATCAGTTAATCGATTGTCGATCGAAATTCTCATAATTATGAACAGTGTAAACTCGACAGGGACTAAGGTAGGATCTCGGTATTATATATCCAGTTATGGTGATTCAGTACTAGTAATGATGGATACCCATGTGCGTGCGTATGTGCATGCATGCATGCGTGTGTGTGTGTGCATGCGTGGCTGCATGCGTACATGCGTGTGGGTGGGTGGAAGCTATGAGGCATGCGTGGGCATATTTGATTAGTAAAGAAAATGGCTAAACATTGTCAACATAGTTTACTTGATTAGCGAAGATTATCGTTCAGAAAACCGGATTTCATGAAATATAAGTCAGATACAATATAGAATGTGTGCTGGCGATAGGCCTACATCAACAGATTTGATAATTTGATCAATCTAACATGTACTAAGAGCCCGCCCCTTAAACGACTAACAAACTAGCCAATGATTGATTGATAAAAGTAAATAGGCGACTGATTGACAGTGCATGTATGCCCATCATATCGTGCGGTACACGCTCGCTGTGTTGGATTGGTTGATGAACAAAGCAGGGCGGGGAAAGGCGGTGCACTGCAATGGACTGCTGTGGAAGGACGCAATAGTGAATTCGATTAAATAGAAAACACAGTTAGCGTTTTGTGGTTCGTACAGGGCAATGAAGACATCTGGACGAAATTGCTGGTGGAATTAATTATTTGAATTAATTATTTAAAATAAATAAATTATTTAAATTAATTATTTTAAATAATTTTTAAAGTAATTATTTAATTAATTATTTGTTTTATTTTATTTTAGGGTATTTGAATTAAGTGTTTAAGATTATCAACAGTTGGCGCTTGCCACCTTAATTCTATAAATTAATCCTCGGATTAATGCTTAATAATAAAGATATGTGTTGTTAATGCACGCGTCTTGTAATCATTACACATGTTATTGCCACTGCAACAGATTAGCGTGTCAGGACAGAACTGGACATGAAAATCAAATAAATAAATAATAATAAAATAATGATAGTCGATTACGAATAAAAAAAATGAAAAACTTTAAAATGTCACGTCTTACTCGCTGCTTTACATAATAGGGTGGGTCCTCCGTATAAGTAGCATGGAAAATATGAAATACAGGCCCTTGCTATGCGATTGATGACGGTACTTAGCAAACTTCCTGTCAGACAGGTTACTATTATTCTCCATAGGAGGGAGAGGAGGCGGAGACAGAGGGAGAGGAGCAGAAGAAGGTGTGTGAGGAGAAGAGAGATGAAGAATAGGAGGAAGAGCAGGAGGAGGGATGGAGAGAGGAGATGCAAGAGGATAAGATTGAGTATGAGGAGCAAGAAGAGGGATTGAGAGAAGAGATGCATGAAGAGAAGAAGTTTGAGGAGGAAGAGGAGGAGGTGGGATTGAGAGAGGAGAAGGAGGAAGAGGAGAAGATCGAGTCAGAAGGTGGCGAGGAGAAGATAGTGGAAGAGATGAGGAAGAGTTGCTAGGTGGTAGATTGGGGGAACAATGAGTAACAACCCGACAACGGCGCACAGGAGGAGAATTTGTCTTTGGGAGACCCGGCCATGACTCTGTTACATCATCAACGCCAGGTGCTGGTGTTGGTGATGTATACAGATTCGTCCGCTTGGAAGTGGTAGGCGAGGGTGTGAAGGTGGTTGGTGACCGTTGTCGTGTGTTAGTCATTGTTGAATGATAACCTGAACCTGTACTCGGTGTGGCCGCCGGTGTTGGTAGAGACATCACTCTATTTTGCTTATAACTAGCTATTTCTGCCAAAAATTTCCAAAAATTTGTGATTGTCATTGTGGCCAATTTATTTCCAAAATTTTGCCTACCCCATTTCAATGCTATGCCTTTGGCTCTGTCTAGATCAAGAATTACATTAGATTCGGCTACTTTTAATTTGTCCAATTTGCTTCGATAATGTTTGATTACATTTTCTAAGCAGCTATAAGCCCAAATTTGGTTTATCATGCTGGTCGATTTCAAAAATTCGTCATCTCGTAATGCAGGGCAGAAAAACGAGTTCATCTCCTCCATTTTCATGCTGAGAGATTTCGGGAGAGAGTCTGATGCCAAATGCTCTCGTAAAAGACCATAGTGATGCAAGCATTGCAACACATGGAAGTACATCTTAACCAGTCTCTGAACGGCCTGAACAGACTGGTTAGGAGGACTTTTGGTTGAAGAAAAGTTGGACGCTGGGTTGCCAGATTTGCGTCCTTTACCTACTGGGCCGTTGAAATTCTTGGCCAACTTAGAACGTAATCAAATTTCTACAGATTTATGTCAAATTTAGTCAGAAAAGTTCAAAAAAGTTAAATACCAAATATTAACTAGAGCGATATGTGTTGAAACAATTTAGAGACTGAAAAATAAGAACAATTAATACAAGATTATTATAAATATATATAATTAAAGCTTACACTGTCAGTTGCTGGAGCGCTTTCGACGTAATGGTCTTCGTCATGCAGCGAAAAAACTGGTCTAATGGTAACTGATAATTCTTACATATTTATAGGAGAATTACTGCAATGGTGACTACTGATTAACTATTAATTCAGTCTCTCCACAAAAGATCAAACCAAACCTGAAGACCTGCTTTAGATCAATGTGCGCCTTTGGCGCTACTGAAGTCAAACAGCTAATACAAAAGGCGTGATTGCTTAATTATATCGAGCTTATCTAACTGTAGCATGGGTTAGTACGCCGGTTCGTTTCAGGCGATTAAGGTGTGAGAATAACAATGAGGGCTATTTGGTCAGTCATTAGATCAAATGCTGCCGAGATATGTTTAATCATGGCGGCGGAGAGTAATTTACTTGTTGTTTGAGTACTGCAAGGGACAGGTTTCCTGAATAAAGATTATTAAAACAAATTCTGACAAGTTATACAGTTATTTGATCTTGGCGAATCGGTTCACTTAGTCATTACAAAGCGTTGATTACTTCTTTGTAATAAGTTGGCGCTGCCGTGTGTTCGAAAATAGGAACAAATTCTGATAGTTAGGAGTTATACAGTTTTTTGATCTGGGCAAATCGGTTCACTCAGTCATTACAAAGCATTGATTACTTCTTTGTAATAAGTTGGCGTTGCCATGTGTTCGAAAATAGGAATAAACAAATAGTTTTGAGCCGGTCTTTCTGACATAGGATGATCCATTGTGGATTGACTGAATGTTGTTGGTCTAGTGAGATCCATTCAAAAGAGAGGTGGTTGTAAATCACAGGTTGTTTGAGCTGTGTACGCTTATATGTCCAACAACCCATGTACTCATTCACCCGCCCAGACACCAGCATATTAATCCATCAATCAGTCCATCCTGCCATCCACCTAAACAAATACTTGATTAAGGGGAGAACAGATTTGTAAACTGATAGACAGACACCCGGTGGATGACTAGACGATGAACAAATGAATAGGAAAATGGGTGAAAGCTACAATTTCATTTCCGAATTTGGTTTAATTTATTCACTTAGTCATTGCAAAGTGCTAATTGCCTCTTTGCAATGATTTGGTGTGGCTGTTGAGAAAATAAGAATACAATACGAGGGGTGGTTGCGGAAGAGAGGTGGTTTGTACCTATACAGACATATATGTCCAAACAATCCATGCGCCCACCCGGACACCAACCCAGTAATCCATCCATCAGTCCATCCACACAGACAATCAATTGATGTCTGAGAGGCACAGACCAGTAAACCAATAGAGAGGCCAAGGACAGGTGACAGGATGAGTGAACAGATAGGTGGACGAATGAATGAATGAATGAATATAAGCACATATGAATGCGCGGACGCCCGCACGCACGCACGCACGCCCGTACGCACGCACCCACGCACGCACGAACGAACGAACGAACGAGCGAACGAACGAACGAACGAACGAACGAACGAACGAACGAACGAACGAACGAACGAACGAACGAACGAACGAACGAACGAACGAACGAACGAACGAACGAACGAACGAACGAACGAACGAACGAACGAACGAACGTCACGCGAACGCATGTATGCACGATTGCAGGCATGGACGACCGCGCAAACGAAATATCAGCTACCAGCAGACCAATTCCGACAGTGTATTTATAAATATTAACAGTTTAAAATTGTTTGATTTGGGACAAATATGGAGGCCTAGCACAAGCAAGTCCGTCTTTACATTGAAAAAACGCATTGGCACAGGAATTTAATTAAAAATTTCTTTACCTAAATTTGTCCTATCGAGACCAAGTTTAGATTTACTTAGAGTGGTCCCCCCTTGAGATTAGTTGGGGTAAAATGAACTTATCAGTAGGTCGCTTTAACAGGTAAAGGCTGGGATTGATCCTACATTATAGAGAAATCACACACACACACGAATGCACACACGCACACACATACGCACGCACGCACGCACGCACTCACGCACGCACCCACGGACGGACGGACGGACGGACGGACGGACGCACGCACGCACGCACGCACGCACGCACGCACGCACGCACGCACGCACGCACGCACCTGAACGAATGCACGAATGCATGCACACAGTGATACATGCACGACTTCACGCAATAATGCATGCATGAACGCATGCACGAACGGACGCACGAATGCATGCACGCACACACCCACGCACTGCTGTACTCACACCCACATATACACCCGCACACATACACCCACGCAAGTATAGATGCACGCACGTACGGATGTACGAGCACACACCCACACACATACGAATAAACGCACGGACGCACGAACGCACGCACGCACGCACACACACTTTTTCAGACACAAAACTAAAAGATGTCCTACGGATATGGTTTCATGTTGCCCCACCATTGATTTTGGTTGGGATTAGATTTATTTAAGAATAGGTAGGGAGGGATGAAACCTTGTCATTGTTATCAGGAACTATAAGGTCTAACTTTGATCTTACTAGCAAATCTTTCAGGTTTGGATTTCTATTGTAAGCTATTACTGGTCGTGCTTTGATCGGTTCCTTTAATTTAGATTGCAACTGTGAATATTCGTCTTTCATGGTTTTTGCTAATTCAACATTACGTCTATTGTATATGAGTTGAAATGGGATAATTTTGTTCTTTTGTGATATTCCCGAATCTACATTTATTCCAAATGGTGCTTTTGTTTGGAGTGTTCTAATCCAATGGCCTTCTCGGATTTTGCGAAACGAACTCGTTTCTCCCTCACTATCGAAGGTCGGAATCTGTTCTATTGGCATGATTTCAAAATGATGTTCAACTGAATGATCAGGAAGTTGGAAATGTTGAGCAATTGGCGTATCTGCTGAGGTGTTAATATCAGAAACGTGGCGTCTAGCACGCACTCTAAATGCATTTTTTGTTTCACCAACATACTGTTTCTGGCAAAGGGCACAATTAATCAAATAAACTACATTCTCAGAATCACAATGCATATTAGTTCGGATATGATATTCATTTTTAGTTTGAAAGCTCAGGAATGTTTGTTGGTTTACAATATAGTTGTTTACTTTGCATCTATTTTTGTTGCATTTAGAAACTGATCCATCGCACATGATTGGTTTATTGTGTTTAATTTGGACAGGCTCAAACTCGGGTCCGCTATGAGGTTTTAGATTTTCAAGCTCATTGATAGTGTCTGCTTTAATTTTTCGAAGAAAACGGGCTGAATAGCCTCGTGCTTTTAAAGCATCAAACAGAGTAGAGCATGCACTATTCAGATTTTGCCTGTTGCTAGAGTTTCGAAAACATCTTATGATTTGCGATTTGATCAAACCTTTAAATGTGTGTGGAGGATGAAATGATTTTTTGTGAAGCAGCTGATGTGAGTCTGTTGGCTTAAAGAATACTTTATATTCTAATTTTCCAGAGGAATCAAATTGAGGACCCTTATAGATCGTGACATCTAAAAAGTCAACAGATGTTCCACTAATAGTAGCTTTTAGCTTGATATTTGAATCTTGGTTATTTAAAATGCGAAAAAATTCCCAAAAGTCTTCTTCTGAATGTTGCCAAACTATGAAGATGTCATCTAGATATCTGAGGTAAAGAAGAGGCTTTTTGGTTGATTTGTTCAGTGCCTCCTCTTCCCACTCCGCAACATAAATCGTGACAAAATTTGGGCTGAATCGTTTACCCATTGCGCATCCACAGATTTGAAGGTAATTTTCACCATTAAATTGGAAATCGTTTCCTTTAAGACTTAGCTCTAATAATTTTAGAATTTCCGTGTCTGGTCGATCCGGATCAGGAAATTTGACAAAAGAATTCTTAATAGCATTGACTCCAGCATCAATATCTATATTGGTATACATAGCATCTATGTCTAATGTGACTAAATATGCATCTTTCGGAACTGACAATTTGGATAGCTTTGAAAGAAAGTGTTCTGTGTTCTTGAGAAAGCTCTTGTGTCTATTAGCAATGGGCTTTAAATAGTAATCAATATATTCTGAAATGCCATAAGACTCACTGCCACAGTCTGAAATGATGGGTCGTCCAGGCGGTGTCAATGGATCTAACCAGGTGCTGATAGGTTTATGGATTTTAGGCAAGATATAAAATGTCCGATTTTGTGGATTATTCTCACCTAGCAGATACTTTAGCTGTTTCTTATCGATGTACTTATCTATATGCAATGAATTAAGTATTTCAATGAAATTTTGCCGGTTCTGAGGCCAAATTAAATTATCAAGTTTTCTGTAATGCCTGGTGTTAGTTAACTGCCTTTCGGCCTTGCGGATGTAGTTTTCTCTAGACATAATCACAGTTGCTGAACCTTTATCGGCTGGTTTTATAATAATATTCTGATTTCTACGTAATTTGTTGATGGCCTGTCGTTCGAGAAATGAAAGGTTTAGCTTATTATTTGTAACTGGCAATGATCTGGCTATACCAGCAACCGTTTTTATGGTTGCTTTAATATTGTCATCAACTAGCTTATCGGGAGGGTCCCAACCAGATTTTCCAGTGAATGGTTTTGACTCTCCATTTAAATTTCGAAAATGATGGGCTATTTTTACTGAATGACCAAAATTAGCTACTTCAATAAGATATAAAATGTCCGATTTTGTGGATTATTCTCACCTAGCAGATACTTTAGCTGTTTCTTATCGATGTACTTATCTATATGCAATGAATTAAGTATTTCAATGAAATTTTGCCGGTTCTGAGGCCAAATTAAATTATCAAGTTTTCTGTAATGCCTGGTGTTAGTTAACTGCCTTTCGGCCTTGCGGATGTAGTTTTCTCTAGACATAATCACAGTTGCTGAACCTTTATCGGCTGGTTTTATAATAATATTCTGATTTCTACGTAATTTGTTGATGGCCTGTCGTTCGAGAAATGAAAGGTTTAGCTTATTATTTGTAACTGGCAATGATCTGGCTATACCAGCAACCGTTTTTATGGTTGCTTTAATATTGTCATCAACTAGCTTATCGGGAGGGTCCCAACCAGATTTTCCAGTGAATGGTTTTGACTCTCCATTTAAATTTCGAAAATGATGGGCTATTTTTACTGAATGACCAAAATTAGCTACTTCAATAAGACCTGTGTCTAAAAGCAAATCTAATCCTGTTTTTGGTTTTGGAGTTGGTACAAAAGTAAGCCCACGATCGAGAATTGATTTTTCAGATGGTGAGAGATCATAGTCAGCTGCTAAATTGACAAGGTTTGTTCCTAATCCTATGTTAGGGGAGCTATTGCCTTGACCCACATTTAGTTTAAACTAAGTACCGTCAACCAATGGTTATAAATACAATTAGCTGTTTCTTTCGTCCACTGGATTCTATCCTTCTCGACATGAAAATTGGCATCAGAAATTTTGGGGATGACCTTATCAACGTGGCAGTTGGACTTTGCTGATTCGTTGATACGCTTGAGACAGTACCTTTGCCTGTCTGACAAGCTATCAGAGAAGTTAATCTCAGCAAAGTGCAACTCCGCGTTAGGGAAGCTATTCTTAAATTCACGAGCCATGAACCGTAAATGGCTTGAGGCTTTGGTTGGATGCTCATTTTTGGAGTTGATGCCAATATTCAGAATGATCTTCTCCGGGCTAGGGCCATCCTGGTGTCGCATAGCCATTGTTCTGAAATGTGATAATGCGGCACCAGGATAGCACTCAACCTGGATGTCAGGATGGACATCTACATCAATTCTGGATGAATCGTTTACCCATTGCGCATCCACAGATTTGAAGGTAATTTTCACCATTAAATTGGAAATCGTTTCTTTTAAGACTTAGCTCTAATAATTTTAGAATGTCCGTATATGGTCGACCTGGATCGGGAAATTTGACAAAAGAATTTTTAACAGCATTGACTCCAGCATCGATATCTATATTGGTATATATAGAATCCATGTCTAATGTGAGTAAATATGCATCTTTCTGAACTGACAATTTGGATAATTTTGAAAGAGAGTGCTCTGTGTTCTTGAGAAAGCACTTGTGTCTATTAGCAATGTGCTTTAAATAATAATCAAAATATTCTGAAATGCTATAAGTTTCACTGCCACAGTATGAACTGATAGGTCGTCCAGGTGGTGTCAATGGATCTTACCTGGCGCTGATTGGTTTATGGATTTTAGGCAAGATATAAAATGTCCGATTTTGTGGATTGTTCTCACCTAGCGGACACTTTAGCTTTTTCTTATCAATGTACTTATGCAATGAATTAAGTATTTCAATGAAATTTTGTCGGTTCTGAGGCTAAATTAAATTATCAGGTTTTTTGTAATGTTTGGCGTTAGTTAACTGCCTTTCAGCCTCGCGGATGTAGTTTTCTCTTGACATAATGACAGTTGCTGAACCTTTATCAGCTGGTTTTTATAATTATATTCTGATTTCTATGTAATTTGTTGATAGCCTGTCGCTCGAAAAATGAAAAGTGTTGAGTATTGTTTGCAACTGGCAATGATCTGACTATAACAGCATCCGTTTTATGCTTGCCTTACTATTGTCGTCAACTAGCCTATCTGGCGGGTCCCACCCGGCTTTTCAGTGAATGGTTTAAACTCCCCGAAAATGGTAGGCTATTTTTACTGAATGGCCAAAATTAGCTACTTCAATAAGACCTGTGTCTAAAATCAAATCTAATCCTGTTTTTGGTTTTGGAGTTGGTAGAAAAATAAAGCCGCGACAGAGAATTGATTTTTCAGATGGTGAGAGATCATAGTCACCTGCTAAATTGGCAAGGTGTGTTCCTAATCCTATGTTAGGGGAGCTATTGCTCAGAAATGTGATACTCCGGCACCAGGATAGCATGGTAACGTGTTTATCCTAGAAAATAGTAACAAGAAAGACCGTGTTAGATGAACAGGCGATGCTTAGAGAATATATCTATGGACATGTGGAAATATTATATTAACGTTTCAAAGAGGTTGATATTTTACGCACTAATAAAACAGGAAGTTCAAATGTTTAGGTCACGAGGATTACTAGGTGCATCTCGAAATGTACATTTTAGCCTTAAATCTGGAACGCGGGAAGCGAGAAACATCAATTTTGCCACATCCATTCATTCTATAGGTGGCTGGAAGTACTATGAGTTTCAGAACAAAGCGTCATATAGGTCAGGGGGTTACGACACAGCTTTCTTGAAGGTAAGTAGTTAGTACCAACAAATTTGGCACACCCATTCGTATTATAGTTGGGTAGAAGTCACAAATGTTTATGATTGCTTGAGATTGAGGTTAACGGATCAACTAGCTGTGCCATAAGGGGTAGGGTGTCGTTACGTGTATTGTAAAGACAGAGCTAGATTTTAGAACCCTTATGCTTCGGACCCACATACGATAACTGGTCTTATCATGCTGTCGAATAGGCGACATTGGAGGTCAATCGGTATTTGACGGACCTTTCGATTTTACATGGGAGACCCGTACGTCAATTATGATTGTTACGCTAACTGATAAACATGTCGTTGGGAATGCACTCCTACTGGCGTCTCCTTTGCATGCATCTTTAGATGTAGGCTAAATATTTGCTGACGGATATAATACCTATGGCTGTTTACTTAGTTTCTAACCAAATTATGATGTCAGGATTGGTTGCACGGATCGTTATAATTCCCAGTTAGAGGAGCGAGGCTCAGTAAGCGCCTAGCTGGACGTGCTGCTCAGTAAGCGCCTAGCTGGACGTGCTGTGACCACTATAGCCATAAAACCGCTCTAGCGCATTTCTATCCGTCTGTCTCTCTGTCTGTTTTGCAGTCCGTCCGTCCGTCACACTACCTCCTCCCAAACCATTTGGTGGAATTAAACCAAATTTGGTATGTGGGTTACTCATAGCCATTTCCAGTGTTTAGTCAATAGATTATCGCAAAGCATATTACATTAAAAGAAATGTTATCAGTATCTTCTTTACGAGACGACATAGTCTTTGTCATAACGACAGTTTTGTTGACGAGAGTAGCTGACGAAATTAACATGATTTGGCCTATATTAAAAATATTTCGGTAGAGCCTCTTTTCGGGCATCATCAACGTAATCACACATAAGAATATAGTGAAATTCATCCCCAATATCGTCCTGCGTGCATAATGTACATTTTATCTGAGTCCTTGGGGGTATTATTCCAGCACCCTGTTTCGATAGGCAACCTATGATTATACGTTCGTAGTTTAGTGAACGCTATTCTACTGTTAGTATTAAGTTTGAGTGTATACGGTTCTAAGCAGAATTCTCGCTTGAACACCTGCTATAACCTACCTTTGTGTGAGTTGTCGAGTAGTCTTGCCCATTTTTTTATATACTGGTCTATTAATCGCTTTTTAGCGGTTTGGACTATAGTTTGTTTGTCACACTCGATACATTGGGTTTCCTAGATGTATCCAAATCATAACGTGCTTGGTAACATTTCTATGCTTTTAATCCATGTATACCCTACACCTTCAGATGTATATTTGGTGTACATATATTTACATAGTGTGTATGAAGTTTTGCTCTGTTCACATGTTATGAGTGATACCCAGAAGTTTAACATAAGACAGTAAAATTTTACTTGCATTGGGTATCTCCCCAATTCTCCGTATACCATGACTAATGGTGTGGATCGCTTAACATTTTGCATATATTTTAGAAAATCTAACTGAATAGCTTCTAATATCTCACTGTTTGTGCATCCCCAAACTTATCCGTATCCCGCTATTGACGATATAGTTGAGTCAAACAGTTTTGGTTGACAGTCTATCGATAGATCCAAATTGGTAATTCGGACTTTTTGTCGCGCCATGCTAGTGACGACTGGCTCGACTGTAGCACTGCGTTGGTACACCTATTAATAATTTGATTTAAAAATTATGTCGTGCCACGCCAATCTTTTGTTAGAAAAACACGCTAGAACGCTAGGGCTGTAGTCACTGAATGGTGGCCCAGAGTTGATACTACATGCCATAGCATCAGCATCATAGCAGCTCTCATCCCCTATGGCATGTACACTGTCTCGTATTGTATGTTAGTGGATCCATCGATTCATAGGCGGTGCCTTTGATGGGCTGCCCATTTTCAATTTACATATATGTAAAATATGATATGAAACAAAGAACTTTTGAACTTTTTTTTAACTTTTTACATTACATACCATATGTGTTGAATGTTGGGAAAAGTAAGTGAACTACCTTCGGATACTCACCTTTGCCCAGTTTAATTAAACAATGACTACCTATCAACACTGAGACAAGAAACGGTTGCCATAATAACGTTTAACCGAACATACAAATATTAAATTCAGCCAATGAGACATACTCTCATTCGGTGCTTATTTCAGAAAATTGAATAATTCAGCGTGTAAGTAGTGACATTGCCGAAGGGATGCATAACATAAAATATATATTTTCCCAAAGCTGTCGTTTAATCCTTTTAAACAGAGAAGAAAATGTCGAACATTCACTTACAGTAGTGGAAGATGTTGCTGCCAATTTCTCTCAAATGAGACTTAAAATATTCACCAGCTTATCCGTATAGTTACATCGAAATTGATATGCTGGGGATTCAGGTTTCAATCGGCTTGCCCGATTATTTTATCATCCCACGTGTGAAAGGGTCAAGCAGTTCTATTTCATACAAATGGCATCTAGAACATGAAAGAGAGATGCCGTTACGTTATCTCGCTTCACTAAACCTTTGACACTGACTTGGAAAACTGTAAGATTAAACAAATATAAGATTTAAAAGTAAATACTTCAGTCCCCGCGACTTGAAAGACAGTTGCATTGTTTTTCTAGGAATTGAAGATTTTTAACATATATCTTATGTACATATGAACATATATAATTTTATGATAAATTTTTTAAATATTTTTACAGTTTATTTGTGTGGGTTTCTTTAATTCTCGTTACTATCTTTATGTGTTCTAATCTGTGAACTAATATTCAAGCGGACTGTACGTTCTGGAAGGTTATTACAATTTTTATTCTTGGAGAACCTGGATGGGAAAATGTCAGCTACAACTAACTTCCAGGAAGAGTCGAGTGTGATCACACACACCTATGCCACATCCTGGCTCCGATCGCGGATCAGGAAACGGTCATGTCTGGAAGTGATTCTCGGTACCATCAGTGTTATTTTGTTCTCCTGTTCCTTATCTTCCTCGGCCTGTATATTAACAGCCATTACAGGTCCCGTAATTTCGATTGAGAATGTCATCAATCAGATATACTGCTTTGTGATAATAATGCATCTCCTCTACTAAGTGTTGATAATGGTACGTCTCCTTTACTGAGCGGTTATAATGAGCTATCCACTGTCTCGAATGTTGATAATGAGACATCAATGTTTCCGATTCTTGATAATGATGAACCATGTCATGCTGGGCAATGCGTGAGTAAGGAATGTCTAGAAGCGGGCCTCTGAAATGATACACAATATGAATACATCTGTGGACCCTTGTAGCAACTTCTACCAGTATACCTGTGGAAAGTTGGCAACATGGAATCATCGTGAGCCAGGCGTCATGGAGATGTCCCCTGTCATAGTCCAAGAGTAAGAGAACGTTGCCAAGATTAAAAGAATCATCCAATCTCCTGTGAGGAGAACGTCCCCTAACGCGTACGAGGAAAAGATGAAGATTATATATCTCACATGTGTCCTGCATTATGGTGGAATGACGAATCGTTCCAGGAACCCATTTGTTCATCTTATCCTGAACAGATTCGTGGATGGGATTTACCTGTTTGGTAACTGGAATAGCAACACTTGGGAGCTGCAGGAGAATATAAAAGCCGTCCATGTTGATTTATGGACGGATGTATTATTTGGTATTTATGTGGACCTGGAATTCACATCTCCAACAAACCATCTCATCAGAGTAAGTATTCACTAGTAAAACCATTAATATCAACCATTTGAAGACCAAGAGCCAAAACACCAAAATCCTGCATGATTTGACAAATACGTTGATAAATACGTTGTTGAATATGGTGAGACTAATTTGACTGCTGTTACTTCCTACCAGGTTACTGTTGAATTGTTCTCAACATGTTCAGCTTGAAATAGTGATTCTGGGAAATCGGGATTCAAATGCTTAACCTATCTTGTTTCAACAGCGCCTTAAAGCGCTCAAAATACCACTTGATATATCAATAGCATATTTTACTGGTTAGTATTCTCCAAGATATTTTAATTTTAAAGCACATTTTTTGTAAATTTACCACTGAAATTTTTCCACTGGCTTGACCATTAAAGGAGTAATAGAAAAGAAAATTAAGTTTTTACTTAGCCGGTATATATCTGCAGGCTGAGAGAAGAGTATCTTTGAAAATTTACCACTAGAATGACTGGCTCGGTTACCGAGCCAGTCATACTAGCAATAAATATTTTAAAATACTCTTCTCTACGCCTTTCAATTAACCGTGTCTGAAGACCACTGCAAAGTTGTTTTTGGTTAGCTCGACCATTTAAGGGTTAAGTTGACACAAGAGGGGTTAATATAATACTCATTGGTCAACCTATAGGTGTTTAACCCTTTAAACCTTGAATTTGTGCAAGAGAATTTCAACTTTCTCATGAGAAATGTCAATTTGCAGTCCAAGAGAATACTATTTTTGAAAATTTACCACTAGAATAACTGGCTCTGTTATCGAGCCAGTCATTCCGGTGATAAAGTTTAAAAAAAACCCCAGTCTTATCTTGGTCTGCATATTGACATTTCTCAAGACGACAGAAGAAGGCACTTTGGCTGATATGAGGGTTAAAGCGTTAAAGCGTACCTGTATAATAGCATTTGGGATTTTATTAACGCCAACAAACGTGACCTTAAGATCTATTCGCACTATTTAGAAACGAATGTGGATGTTGATCGCCACAAGACATATATATATATATATATATATATATATATATATATATATATATATATATATATATATATATATATATATATTTATAATTTTCCATGATTTTTTCCCTCATATCAGAATGATCTCCCCTAAATATAATCTTTTTTGCCCGAAGATGTCCGACTACGTAGTACTATTATAACCGGTAGCGTTCCAAACACCCAGGTCATGTCTTTTTATCTATGGGTTGCGATGGCCATGTACGATGTGACCCAGCTCATCATATATAAGCGTCAGCTTCCCCATGAACCTTTCCCATTTATCCATCCATCCATCCTTCATATGACGGTATTATCAACTACGTGACGTTTAGGCTGACGTAATACTCAATGACGCCGTGAATGACGTAGAGAATTACGTCACGACCGCATAATTGGTTGCGGTCTAACCTGTCCTGTGGGACTTGTATATCCTTCCTCTTTAATAAACATGTTGTTGAACATTTTGAAACTAATTTGACATGTCGCTTTTGCAACCATAGCCAGCAACAGCACCCAGGCATATTAGTTTCAAAATAATCAACAGCTTACCTGCATAGTTATCTGGAAGTTGGTAGCCAGGGCTTTCAGGGGTCGATCGATCACCACACGAGTGAAGCGGGCGTGGGGCTTATCTATGGATGGGCGGGTTGTAGCTAAACTGCAAGGGCCGTTGGACAAATGAATGTCGTGAACTGTTTATGCCGATGCGCGATACTTCCCACTTCCCAGAATCCAAATTTTAAGACAAGCTGTTGAATATTTTCAAACTAATTTCACATGTATACCAACATTGGCATCCAGAAGGGTATAAATTCTATCCGTAAATCATTCGAACCACCCATATACAAACAGCCCAGACAGAAAGGCAATAGCTCTATTAGAACTTAGCTTAAATGGGAATTGTTTTTAATTCGATGGCAAAATTTACCAACAAATCTGCGACTGCGCGATGGGCAAGCCCTTGAGCCCATGTTTTGCCAATATTTACGTAGCAGAGTGGGAGGAGGAAGCGTTAGAACAGGGTCCAAAACAGCCCCTCATTAATCGCAGGTAACTTGATGACATTTACTTGATTTGGCAACACATAAATGCAGAGTTTGACAAATTATTCGAAATTCTGAACAATCACGATCCAAATATCAAATTAAAAGCAGACATTGACGAGATGTCCGTATATTTTCTGGATGTATGTATGATTACTGTATTCTGCGGGTGTAGTAGTAGAAACATCATATAGCTGCAATCAGTCCTTCTTCACTTTTGCCCACTTCGTCTTGTCCTCAGCCAAAATCCTTAGATTCCTCAGGTCCATTCTTGACTTCAGTGTACCTAATCCTGCTTTCTTGAGGTCATCTCGCAGCACCCTTCGCAGATTTATGCAATGATGTCCTCTCCTGGCTCTGTATTTGTTGGCTCCGAGTAGGGCGAATTCCAAGGCTCTCTGTGCTGGTGTGTCTTCTGGCATGCTTAGCACATGCCAAACATGGACCATCTTTGCTGGGCGGCTTTTACAGACAGCGGCGGCGTATTACACATCTTGCATAGTGCATCGTTGGAAAGTATGCTCTCTGGCCATTGGTGTCCAGTGATGGTGCGTAGGTGTTTGCGGTGGCAGGCATCGAGTTTGTCTAGCGCTGCCTTTGGAGCTGCCCAGCTGTTACAGTTATACATCATCAAGGATACGCAGGTTGCATTGTATAAACGTAGTCGTTTTACCAAGGGCATCTTTGATCCACGAATCCATAGCTTCCAGAAGGACTGGAAAGCTATGTTCCCCATGATGCAGCGTGCACCAATGTCAGCAGTACTGCAAAGCTGTGAGTCCAGGATTTTACTTTTCCTCCATGGTTCGCCGCCACGGAGTGGATCGTCATTTTCTTTAGTTTCATGCTTTGTAGATAGGTATATGTGGGTGAACTCTGTTTTGGATTCATTCATAAAGAGATTCTCAATTTTTAGTTTGCTTGCAACTATTGGGAGAAGTTCGCTAAGGGGTTTCTTTTCCTCATCTATAAAGTCCACATCGTCGGTAAATGGATGTAGCTGTATATAAAGTCCACATCGTCGGTAAATGGATGTAGCCGTATATAAAGGTCTAACGTATGAAACAACTGGCTACTTAGACTACAAAGTTTATTTCAAACCAACCGATTCGTATCAGCTACCACACAAAACATCTTTCCATCCGCCGCAAACGTTTAAAGGAATTGTAAAATCGCAAATAATCCCTTTTCACAGGAATTTGGGTGATAGGAAAAACTTTGAAGCAGCGTGCTCTACCTTATTCAAATTCCTCAAACCACGAGATCACGCCTCACGATTCTTGTGCAAAATCAAATCGGAAACATTAGACGGCTTGGAAACCATTCCAGATCCAGATAGCAGTACTACAAAGCAGTGAGGCCAGGATTTTACTTTTCCTCCATGGTTCGCTGCCACGGAGTGGATCGTCATTTTCTTTAGTTTCATGCTTTGTAGATAGGTATATGTGGGTGAACTCTGTTTTGGATTCATTCATAAAGAGATTCTTAATTTTTAGTTTGCTTGCAGCGCGCCAGTGCGTCGTCAATGGCAGGGTCCATAGAACTAATGCTTGACAATAATAAAAAAACCTACTACTGCTACTACTACTACTACTACTACTACTACTACTACTACTACTACTACTACCTCTACTACTACTGCTGCTGCTGCTACTGCTACTACTACTACTACTACTACTACTACTACTACTACTACTACTACTACTACTGCTACTACTACTGCTACTACTACTACTATTACTACTACTACTACTACTAGCAGAAAGAAGCACTGGTTGGTGCGATGCGTGATTTTAGATGAAAATTAGAAACTCAAGCTCAGACCATGTAATGCCATGAACGTGCACACAAGTGTTGCTGTCACACGAGCGATGTCGTGAACATGTGTTTGTTCATTAAGACTCAGTTAAATGTTGGCCTTCATTTGAGCGCGTCGTATATGATTTTTCCAATCGCAAAGTTATGGGCCAATAGCCTAATCCAGTTTTAGCTACACATCGTCCATTCATTCTTAACCTCCACCCACGCTTTGTCCCCGTTGGGCTCGATCGAGCCCTGAACTCCATGAATCTCAATTTACAGGAAACTGTATAGGTAAAATGTTTCAAATTTTAAAACTAATTTTATTGGGTGCTGGTGCGGCAACAGCGTCCAGTCAAATTAGGGTCTAAATATTCACCATAATGTTTATTAAATAGTAAAGGCGTACAATTCGTACAACTTGACGAACTATTAAGCGTTTATGACGGACTTAGATATGCCATTCATGACGCATTTGATGGTGACGTCACCCTACATGTGACGTACTTGACTGACAGGCTGGATTCCGACATTACTCTACACCTTGACATGTATTTCGGAGCTTAAAACAATTTAGCATTCGTTAATGGCAATTTCCTTTTTAGCTATGCCCCGCCCATCTCTACCTAAGTTCCGCCCTCACTTCGCTCGTGTTGGGATCGATTGATCTCTGAACTTCCTGACTATACATTTCCAGAAAACTGTACATGTAAGCTGTTGAATATTTTGAAACTAATTTGGCTGGATGCTGTTGCTGCCTATGTTTGTTAAATAATAGAGACATACAATTCTTACAACGTGTCGGACTTTTAAGAGTTAAAGACGGTCCGTATAGAATCATTTATGACGTAATGATTATGATGTCATCCTACACGCCGCTTAGCTGATTATGACGTCATATAACGTCATTACTCTGGAAAAGTCCATTGCGCAATATAAACTACTTTGTGACAGAACCGTAATCACAGCACTTTTCACAACAGTTGAACACGGAAATTGATAGTTCATCTCGACCAAGAGTGGATATTGCATTATATGAAGGCATCCAATCTGTCACTCATGTATCTGACGTCATAATAAATTACGCCACCAATTTTCAGGCGTCACAATCATAATGACGTATATAGCTCAATTACGAAAACCGAAAACTCCGTCATGCAGTAGAACAATTGTATATCCTTGACGAATTTACAATTTAATATAGGCCTACATTCTGTTGATAATTTTGAAAGTAATTTACTTAAGGTGCATATTCACACCAGAATGATTGAAAATAAAATTGTTAAAATTGCATACTTTTATAAGCTCAAATTATGTGCCTATGTGTAATGAAACGAAATAAATCTTAACATGTGATGATTCCATTACATATAAATTAATATAATTTTTTAAGTTGTGAAATTGAAATGGAGGCCCGTGTCTCTCTTTCAATTTCGCAACTTAAAAAATTATATTAATTTATATGGAATGGAATCATTATATGTTAAGATTTATTTCGTTTCATTACATATAGGCTCACAGTAATTTTAAATCGCTAAAAGTGTATAATTTAAACAATTTTATTTTCAGAAATTTTACTGTGTATATGCACCTTTATGGGTTGTTACTGTTATACACAGCGGCATCCCCTGTCAAATTATTTTCAAAATATTCAATAGCTTGCCTGTATAGTTAGTTTGAAATATTTAGATTCTGGGAATTCATATGTAAAAGTTTCAAATCGATTCCAACACATGTAAAAATCTGGGCGGAGCTTGGCTAGAAATGGGCGGAGCTTAGCTAGAAATGGGCGGAGCTTAGTTAGAAATGGGCGGGGCTTAACTAGAAATAGTTCCTTCTATTACGCCTTGATTTGTTACTTCTACTGAAGATCAATAATACTATTGTAGCCACTCAAGAGAAAGATTGATTTCTACCTATGCTCCGCCCATTTTTAGTGAAGACCCTCCCATTTCTAGCTCCGCCCCCACCCCATTTCTAATTTATTCACGCGTCAGAATTGATATTAATACTTTGAACCGCGAATTGCCAGAATCTCTAATTCAACATAACTACACAGGTAAGGCATTGAATATTTCGAAAATTATTTCTCTTGTAGCTGTTTCTGTCGATGAAAATAAGGCCAGAATAAGTTAATGTTTTGTTTTACGATGATTCCCACCCAAAACGCATGATCGGAGATGGGGAAAAAACAAGAATAATGCACAATTTCAAGCTCAGAAGTCTTAGGCTATTACAGTATTAATCCTTTCATCATGTCAATTCTCAAGATTGATCAAGAAAATACAAAACGTTTTCCCAGTGAGTGTCCATTCGCAGGCCAAGAGAAGAATATTTTTGAAAATGTAAAACTGGAATGGCTGGCTCGTTAACGCGCCAGACATTCCAGTCGTAAGTGTTCAAATATAGTCTTCTCTTGGCCGGAGAATTGACTTTTCTCATCGCCATTGCGAAGCCATTTTGAGCATATTACTGAGTTAACAAAGCTACAGAGAAATAAAAGTTGCGGAAAATTCTGCGGAATTCCGA
This sequence comes from Chaetoderma sp. LZ-2023a, assembly GCA_034401795.1. Lineage (NCBI taxonomy): Eukaryota > Metazoa > Mollusca > Caudofoveata > Chaetodermatida > Chaetodermatidae > Chaetoderma > Chaetoderma sp. LZ-2023a. The sequence continues at coordinate 190,324,511 of CM067370.1, read as the reverse complement.
GTGATAAGGATTTGGCTGCGAAAAATTGGTAGATTGAAAAAATGTTGACAGCAATGCATTAAAATAGCAACATCATTTTTTATAGATATGGAAAAATTAAGTCAGGAGAGGTTGTAAAACAAAATAATAAATTGGTATGGCCTAAGTCCCAAAATATTCAACAGAATGTGTATTTAATTGTACATTCAGCAAAAAAAAATTCGCCATTTGCTTGTGACGTCAGCTAACACGTGGCATATTTTACTCATGACGTCAGAGTGATAGAGGGCGATATATTAAAACCAAACAAACTATCCCGTCATCCCCCAGCATACCGCATAACCCGCATCGTACTAACGATGCATAACCCAGTAATTAAGCTAACGCTTAAGCAACAACTTACCATATTAGTTATAGAAACCCCCATCTCTGAAAGATCCTGTGCAGCTTTGTTGCTCGACTCCTCCCATATCTCACCACACTTATTTCTAACTCAACAATCTTTCTCTCACCCCCCCCCCTAGCCCCTACCCCCTACCCACACACACCCTCTCCCCCACCCTCGCACTCCCTCCAACCACGCCGCCGTCCCTTCTCTATAATTCTCCCACTCTCACCCCTCTCTCCTTCTCCACCTCTCTCCATTTTTCTTCCACATCCCCTACCCACGCCACCCCATCATCGCTCTCTCCCGCTCTCTCCCTCTCTCTCGCTCTCTCCCCCCCCCCACCTCCCTCTCTCCCTCCCGCTCTCTCCCTCTCTCCCTCTCTATCTCTCTCTCACTCTCTGACTCTCTCTCTCTCTCTCTCCCTCTCCTCTCCCCCACCTCTCTCTCTCTCTCTCTCTCTCTCTCTCTCTCTTTCTCCCTCTCTCCCTCTACACCCCCATTTCCCTCCCCTCCGTCTCCCCCCATCCCCCTCCCCTCGCTCTCTCTCTCTCTCTCCCTCTCCTCTCCCCTACCTCTCTCTCTCTCTCTCTCTCTCTCTCTTTCTCCCTCTCTCCCTCTACACCCCACCCCCCTTTCCCTCCCCTCCGTCTCCCCCCCCCATCCCCCTCGCCCTCCCTCCCTCTCTCTCTCTCTCTCTCTCTCTCTCTCTCTCACTTCCTCCCACTCTCCCTGCTAAGCCTAGCCGTTCGTTGCCATATGCACCATATATGCCTGGAGCAGCTTCGCTTGGGGAATACCAGATAACTATAGTTAAGTGGTTCGCGGTCGAACATATCATCTTCTGAGTATCTAGATAATACGAAGATGAAGCGGTCGACTGGGAACTATTCGACTATTGTTTTGTTATACCGCCCGCAGCCACCACCCCACCCCCAACCCCCACCCCACCCCACCCCCACCACCTCAACCATTGCCTACTGTGTAGCGTTATGGTTAGCGTTCGTTTGCCGACTGCAGTTGGCCAGTTTAACAATAGGTGGTCGCTTGAACGCGGTGCCCATTTTGTTCAGGATTTTACTCATAAGATAAATCGTCCTTATGAAATACGTCGTGTATCTCTATTCTCGGTGACATTCTAGAGAACCGTATCTCCACTGGAAGAATCCGATCTGCCGCTCAAGAATCTGGGGTACTTTATGAAATGCATGACAATCAAAAAGGCGTAGCCCTGCCACGAAAATCGACAATTCGTCATGAGATGTATACGAATTGTATGTCTTTGGTGATTTCAAAAAGTAATACACGTTATTGTCGATATTTTGAAGCTAATTTGACACAGACAGCAACACCCCCACCCCACCCCCTCCACCGAGTCAAATTAATTTCAAAATATTGAACAACTTACCTGTGCAATTACCTTGAAATATAGATTCTGGAAATGCATGCATGTTTTAAAGTTTCTAACCGATTCTAACACGCAGACAATATCGACAGAGTTTCGCTAGAGATGGATGAGGAATAGCGACAAAGAAAGCAGAATATTTGCAAATATTTTATTTTATCGTTGGTATAATCAGTACCGATCGAATATTTTGAACTCCAGCTGTATCCCATTTACCGTTGGTTGTTTATCGTCATCAATAATAAAATACAAAGGACTATTCGTCCAAAAGCCTGAGGCCATGTCCAAAGGGAACGCGAGGCAGTTCTCCGTTAGATCGATTCAGTAGGCTTTTGACACAGGCGGGGTACACCATTTAATTTAAACAAGCAAAAGATTTGAAAGAGCATAGTGTAATCTAGAAGGTTTTAACAGAATTGCGGTGTTTTACTCGGAAGTCAAGATTATAAACACTCTGTATTATTATCATTAACTTTCATATCATTCACAATTTATTAATGTGTGTGTGTTTCTTTGATTCTCATTGGTGAATGTATGTGTTGGGTTTTGGACAGATTCAATAAGATATATTTGTAAGTTACTGGTATCTAACACATCCAGAACTCACTGTGACGCCAAACTTAGAATCCATTCGTAGGAAATAGCATGACAACTTTTTATATTCCGATTTCTCTAATCAGTTCTAAGATTTCAGCTACATTAGATACTACAACAGCTAAAGGATATTTTTAATTAAATTTCTAACGAAATTGGATGACAAAATGCCAGGCAAAGATGGCTTTCAAGAAGAATCCAATGCGACTCCACCGTCCTATGTACCATCATGGCTTGGTTCCCGTATCAAGAGACGGTCGTGTCTAGAGGTGCTTCTCGTCCTCCTTTGTGTTATCATGCTTCTACTGTTCCTCATTTTCCTCGGATTGTACATTAACAGTCAAACTAGTTCATCTACCAGCGATACAGAATGCGAATCCGATTCCGCCACTCTATCGATTATTGAGAATGGTGAACCGGTTCTAGGTGGGCACTGCGTGAGCAAGGAATGTTTAGAAGCGGCCTCTGATATGGTACACAATATGGATACGTCTGCGGACCCGTGCAACAATTTCTACCAGTTTGCCTGCGGTAACTGGGCAACACGGAATCACCGCGCGGTCGATGTCCTGGAGACATCTCCGATAATGGTTCAAGAGGAAGATAACATTGCTAAGATAAGAAGAATCATCCAATCTCCTGTGAGGAGAAAGTCCCCTAACGCGTACGAGGAAAAGATGAAGATTCTATATCTCACATGTGTCCTGCATTATGGTGGAATGACGAATCGTTCCAGGAACCCATTTGTTCATCTTATCCTGAACAGATTCGTGGATGGGATTTACCTGTTTGGTAACTGGAATAGCAACACTTGGGAGCTGCAGGAGAATATAAAGGCCGTCCATGTTGATTTGTGGACGGATGTATTATTTGGTGTGTATGTGGACCTGGACTTCACATCTCCAACAAACCATCTCATCAGAGTAAGTATTCCTAGTAAAACCATTAATATTAACCATTTGAAGACCAAGAGCCAAAACACCAAAATCCTGTACGATTTGATTTACATATTGTTTAATATTTTGAAGCTAATTTGACTGGGTACTGTTCCTTCCCACAAGGTTACTGTGGAATTGGTCTCAAAATGTTCACGAGAGTATCTGTAAAATCGGATTGAAATGTTGATTCTGCGAATTCAGAATTCCAAGGCCCAACCCCTCATGTGTCAACAGCGCCCCACAATCGCTCGAACTGCTCCTCAATTAACCCTTTAACGGTCCAGATCTTTTCCAAGAAGATTATAATTTTCGCACTTAAATTTACAAAAATAAGTATTTTCTGTTATCCTGCAAATTGGCATTCCTCATGGCCACTACGAGTGCCATGTTGATGGTCCAGACCATTGGATTAATGGTTAAGAAAATCGAAAATTCAGCCTAGCCGGTGTCCATTTGTAGGCCTAGACTTTACTGTTTTTAAAATCTACCACTGGAATAACTGGCTCCGTAACCGAGCCAGTCATTGCAGTGGTAAATTTTCAAAAATAGTATTCTTTTGGCCTATAAATAGACGTTTCTCACCACCACTGCATAGATCCTTTGGCCAGTTTGACAATTAAAAGTTTAACTTGACACAAGAGGGGTTAAAATAATACTCATTGGTCAGCCTTTAGTTAGTTAAAGCAAAGTGGACCTTTGCAGTTTATCCATCCATCCATCCATCCATCCATCCATCCATCCATCCATCCAACATATGACGTTATAATACACTACGTGACATATAGGATGGCGTCATAATCCATGACGAATGTGAATGACGCAGATAATTTCGTCGCTTTGTCTAAGCGTTGTTGTGTAAATTGGTTATCTTTCCTCTTTAATAAACATATTGTTGAATATTTTGAAACTAATTTGACAGGGCGCTGTTGCTACCATAGGCAGCAGCAGCACCCAGGCAAGTTAGTTTCAAAATATGCAACAGCTTACCCGCATAGTTATCTGGCAATTGATAGTCTGGGAGTTCATGGGTCGATCGGTCACAGCACGGTTGAAGCGTGGGTGGAGCTTAGTTAAGGATGGGCGGGGCGTGACTAAATCTGAAAGGTCTATTTTGGAACAAATGATGTCGAGAGCTGCTTATGCAGACACCTGATACTTAACGCATAGAACCCTCAATTCCCAGAATCCATATTTTAAGGCGAGCTGTTGAATATTTTCAAACTAAGTTCATAGGAAGCTGTTGCTTTGGGTTGAATGGATTATTGTACTTGACGTTGCACTGAGAACGCCATAGAGAAGCTCGTCTGTGTCATTGGAATGAATGTATGTGTTTCCCAGATTCTCTCCCAACTTTCAGATCATAATCATGTTAATAACAATCAGGCCACCATACACCTCCCGCCCTAGCTCCACCCAACTCAAACATCCGACAATTAAGTTAGCTGTGAATAGTTTCCCGATTACGTCCGTTGTATTACATTTACACACACACGTCAGCCTCATGGAGGGATCAGATCTGTCAGTCAAGTATCTGGCGTGTTCATGTTCACGGTGTATTCACTCAGGCTTTAAATAAAGCATATGAAGAAAACTATTTTACAATTAATATACTGGCGGTAGATATAAATTACATATTTCATATTGTTAACATTATAACATTAGGATGTAACAGAGCATCATCAATATTTCTCATAAATCAGTAGATTTGTTATCACATTAGAATTGTTTAAGTTTAATTAAAATATACGCGGACAATTTAAATAGAGCAGGCATAATTGGATGCTAGTTTAAAATCGCGAGCTATATCTTTTTCTTCCCATAGATAGGTATTTACAGACGTTTATTAGCACAGGCCTGTTGCATATTGAAAGGAGCCCTTTTGCTTTTTCTATTGTGTGAATAGTAGTATAGTACTCAGGGTAGTTTTTCTATTGTGTGAACAGTAGTATAGTACTCAGGGTAGTTTTTCTATTGTGTGAACAGTAGTATAGTACTACTCAGGGTAGTTTTTCTATTGTGTGAACAGTAGTATAGTACTCAGGGTAGTTTTTCTATTGTGTGAACAGTAGTATAGTACTACTCAGGGTAGTTTTTCTATTGTGTGAACAGTAGTATAGTACTCAGGGTAGTTTTTCTATTGTGTGAATAGTAGTATAGTACTCAGGGTAGTTTTTCTATTGTGTGAACAGTAGTATAGTACTCAGGGTAGTTTTTCTATTGTGTGAACAGTAGTATAGTACTACTCAGGGTAGTTTTTCTATTGTGTGAACAGTAGTATAGTACTCAGGGTAGTTTTTCTATTGTGTGAATAGTAGTATAGTACTCAGGGTAGTTTTTCTATTGTGTGAACAGTAGTATAGTACTCAGGGTAGTTTTTCTATTGTGTGAATAGTAGTATAGTACTCAGGGTAGTTTTTCTATTGTGTGAACAGTAGTATAGTACTCAGGGTAGTTTTTCTATTGTGTGAACAGTAGTATAGTACTCAGGGTAGTTTTTCTATTGTGTGAACAGTAGTATAGTACTCAGGGTAGTTTTTCTATTGTGTGAACAGTAGTATAGTACTCAGGGTAGTTTTTCTATTGTGTGAACAGTAGTATAGTACTCAGGGTAGTTTTTCTATTGTGTGAACAGTAGTATAGTACTCAGGGTAGTTTTTCTATTGTGTGAACAGTAGTATAGTACTCAGGGTAGTTTTTCTATTGTGTGAACAGTAGTATAGTACTCAGGGTAGTTTTTCTATTGTGTGAACAGTAGTATAGTACTCAGGGTAGTTTTTCTATTGTGTGAATAGTAGTATAGTACTCAGGGTAGTTTTTCTATTGTGTGAACAGTAGTATAGTACTCAGGGTAGTTTTTCTATTGTGTGAACAGTAGTATAGTACTCAGGGTAGTTTTTCTATTGTGTGAACAGTAGTATAGTACTCAGGGTAGTTTTTCTATTGTGTGAACAGTAGTATAGTACTCAGGGTAGTTTTTCTATTGTGTGAATAGTAGTATAGTACTCAGGGTAGTTTTTCCATAGTGTGAACAGTAGTATAGTATTCAGGGTAGTTTTTCTATTGTGTGAATAGTAGTATAGTACTCAGGGTAGTTTTTCTATTGTGTGAACAGTAGTATAGTACTCAGGGTAGTTTTTCTATTGTGTGAACAGTAGTATAGTACTCAGGGTAGTTTTTCTATTGTGTGAATAGTAGTATAGTACTCAGGGTAGTTTTTCTATTGTGTGAATAGTAGTATAGTACTCAGGGTAGTTTTTCTATTGTGTGAATAGTAGTATAGTACTCAGGGATATATTTTTGATGTTCTGTGTTATATTTGGAACAGACAAAAAGACATGATAATCAAAATAAGTCACTTGTTGGCTGATGTAACTATCAAATGAAGTTGCTAAAGAGGGAAAGGTTCGAATTTTAGCGTCTGAAATGTATGTCTTTGTTGAATTTAAAATTTAAAGGAGCATATTCCCACCAGAAAGCTTGAAAATAAAATTGTTAAAATTGTGTACTCTTAGATGCTTCAATTGTGTTCCTGGATGTCCTGATACGACAGACATCTTACCATATGATGCTTTCATTCCATATAAATTAATATATTTTCTAGGATAGAATTGTTATCAAATTAGTTTCAAAATATACAACGGAGTGATTAGTACATACAAACATGCAATGGAGGAATCCAGTTTTAGCTATGCCCCGCCCATTTCTAGCAAAGCTCCACCAACGCGTTGCCAGTGTTGCTATCAATCGATCCCTGAACTCAGCCTTTAGTCAGTTAAAGAGAAACCATATAATATAATTTCACAATGTAACAATCAATTTCAAGAAAACTAGCAGCAACAGCGCTCAGTCAAATAAGCTTCAAAATATTCAACAACATGTTTACTAAATAGTAAAGACATACAATTCGTACAGCAACGCTTAGTCCGTCATCAATTAAGCGTTCCGGACGAGCTTAGCCACGTTATTCATGGCGTAATTGATTATGAAATAATCCTACACGTCGCGTAGTTGATTATGACGTCATTTGATTGATAGATAAAGTAGAATTCTCCATTATAATTGTCATTCATTGTGTGTGTTAACATGACAACCTGTCATCTTTCGGCCCAAACATAAGTGGATATATGGCGCTTTGCGCAATGTACCGGGACCTATGCATTTATGAATGTGTTTAAACACCAATCTGTGTTAACATAGTCTCTGTCTAAAGATAGCATAGCGATGTTGCCATATTCCGATATCGGATTGCTCGGTGTTGCCGGTTTAGTTGACAGACCTTTCCACTTTATACATCAATCACATGACGTCATAATCAATAACGTGACGTATATGATGATGTCATAGTCAATGAGATCAATAATGACGTGGTTACGTTGTCACTAACACTTAATTGATGACAGACTAAGCATTGTTGTACGAATTGTATGTGTTTATTATTTAATAATCATGATTTTTAATATTTTGAAGCTAATTTGACTGGGCGCCGCTGCTGCCATAGGCAGCAACAGCACCCAGCCACATTAGTTTCAAAATATTCAAAAACTAATCTGTATAATTCTTTGGAAATTAGGATTATGAGAATGCAGAGATCGGTCAATCCCAACACGTGGGTGGAGCTTAGCTAGAGATGGGCGGGGAATAGCGAAAGCTTGATTCTTCCATTAATCAATTGCATTATATTTCTATAAGCGGTATGGTTGCGCATCTATCAAAGTGGCCAACGCAAAGACCGCGTAAAACTACGCAGGGGGCGCAATAACATTCTGCGCCACATTAGAGAACGCTTAAAAGATCTTGCTATTCAACAAGCAGACTCCCTAGCAGATGGAATCACCGCCACGGATGACTGTCACAAAAGGTTTCGGGCAGCCCGAGCCCTGAGAATTACTGACTACATACCACCACTCACTGTAGACAACTCTGAAGGGCATTTTATTGGGACTAACCATGGAAAATCCGAGGCAATTCGAGAATGGTTCAAGGAACAGTTCACTGACCACGATGATGAGCTCTTGGATCCATTCTCGGGAGACCCTATGCCATTACCAACACAAATTGAAACAGCAGAAGTTGAGAAGGCACTTAAATCCCTGAAAAATGGACGTGCATCTGGGCCTGATGGCATAAGAAATGACCTATTCAAATATGCAAGTGGCATTATCCCAAACAGATCACGCACCTAATCAATTCAGCTTTTATGCACCACCTTCCCACCAACGATGTAGGCCAAGGCTCCCTTATCCCACTACCCAAGCCCAAGAAGCCACCTGGGCCGCCACTAATCTGCGGCCCATTGTGCTCCTTAAAAGCATACGGAAAATCATATCCAATATTACTCTATGCAGCATCCGCGACACGATCGATAATTTAACCAGATCATGTCAAAGTGGCTTCAAACGTGGACGCAGCTGCGCAGACGTTGTATGCGCTCAACGCATGCCTGTGTCGGTGGTCATGTCCAAACACTGGGATTGCCACATAATGGACCTTGGCATGTCATGAGCCTTCGACACAATTAAACGCTCAAAGTTCCTAGATGCGTTACGCCAGGCGAGTTGCAATGAAGATGCGCTACGATTAGTGAGACTACTTATTGCAGACACCAAGCTGAGTGTACGAGTCAAGGCAGTGAAGTCTGTAGAGTTTGAGACATCAATCGCTTCCCCACAGGGAGATGGTCTATCTCCGGTGCTTTTCACCTGTTGCCTTGCTGCTGTCTTGAAATCTGTGCAGAATATGCCGATCCACCTCGTGGCTGAGAACCTTGGAGGAAAAGTAAAATTCTGGCCTCACTGCTTTGCAGTACTGCTGACATTTCTGCACGCTGCGCCATAGGGAACATAGCTTTCCAGTTCTTCCGGAAGCTATGGAGTCGTAGATCAAATATGCCCTTGATAAAAAGGCTACGTTTACACAATTCAACCTGCGTATCCGTGATGCCGTATAACTATAACAGCTGGGCAGCTACAAAGCCAGCTCTAGAAAACTCTATGCCCGCCACCACAAACACCTATGCACCATCACTGGACACCGATGGCCAGACAGCATAATTTCCAATGATGCACTATGCAAGATGGGGAATACGTCGCCGCTGTCTGTAAAAGTCGCCCACCAAAGATGGGCCATGTTTGGCCATGTGCTAAGGATGCCAGAAGGCACATCAGCGCAGAGAGCCTTGGAATTCGCCCTACTCGGAGCCAGCAAATACAAGACCAGGAAAGGACGCCATTGCAAGCGTTCTACGAGGTGACCTCAAGAAAGCAGGACTCGGTACACTGAAGTCAAGAATGGACGTGAGGGAGCTAAGGAGTTCGGTTGAAGACAAGACACAGTGGGCAAAAGTGAAGAAGGAATCATACATATATTTCTTGCTATGCCCGGCCCATTTATAGTTACGCTCCGCCCACTTTGTACGCGCGATGTAATCGCTCTATAGAATTTGGTTACTAACTGCTCAGAATCCCAATAATGTCAAGGTATTTATAGGCCCCACATGAAATCAGTTGAATATTTTGAAACTAATTTGTCCGGCAGCTGTTGTCAGCAACAGCTCCCAGTCCAAATAGTTGCAAAATATTCCACAGCATGTTTATTATATTGTAAATTTACTATAAATATACAATTCGTGACAGACTTGTCGAGTTTTGTGACAGAGCTACGATATTTTGATCTGAAAGTCAGCTAGCTTTACTGGCGTATTTGATTATATGACGTCAGATACTTGACTGACAAAACGCATCCTTCCATATGCTGTCTTTTTATGTAGAGATTGTTGAGGTCTGTCTTAACCCTTACCACGCTGATGCCAATATTCTATGCTTTACTATGCCAATAGCAAGGAAACTGGCATACATTCTTCTACCATGTTGGTGGGCGACATTGCTGTCTACGACAGCAACGTCTTCCACCAAATGTGTTGAAAAATGAACACCAGTTCATCTTTTAATTTTACTTGAAAATTGTTAATTTTGACACCAGAGCGGTAAGAGTTAATCTGTAAGATTATACTGACTGACTTATTCTAGCTCAATCTTCAGATCATAAAACAATCAATAATTCATCCTAGCCCACTCCGACATCCGATAATTAAGTTAAATTTGAAAATATAATTAGGATAAGGAGAATAATTATTCAAATCGTGCATTATGTCCTATCATCAGACTGTTCATAAACCTATTGATTGCTAGGGTAGGCTCGCAAAAGGATGCCAATGTGATATAGATTTCTTCATGGTACGTGTAACTGCCCTGTAGGATTTCGGAAATTCAAATAAGCAGTTGTCGACGGCATGACGGTTTTGTAGACTTCTGTGCATTCATTCTTATAATTTAACTTAACAACGTAGTTGTACCAAGAATTAGTTGCGGGTGTAACTTGTTTGTGTAATTGAATAAGCATAAATTAATTTTTCAATAAACTCTACGAACGTCTAGGAAAGGAAATATTGAATTTGGTAAATGATGTGTTGGCACAATCGTGGGACATTTTAATTGAAACATGTATCTTTTGAAATGTCGAAATTTCTGTAACCCTTAAACCTCAAGTCCGGCAAAACGGCTTCTACAGCGGTCTTTATAAATGGTTTTTTGCAGACCAATAGAAGCCTATTTTTTTAACTGTTATCACTGGAATAACTGGCTCGGTTATCGAGGCAGTCATTCACGTGATGAGTTTTCAAAAATAATCTTCTCTTGGTCTGCTTCTGGACATTTTCTATAAGGAAATTAATATTTTCTTAAACAGATTTGAGGGTTAAATGGTTAACGTTTGAGGGCTTGTGTGTTATTCTGCCTCGTCTTAAACTGACGTGAAATTGAGGCGCTTTAGATTTTTCTTTAACCGATTGAACCGGAAAGATCAAGTCCCACATATCATTTACGATTCAATAATTATTTTTTATAAAAGAAATTTGAAACGAATTTGACTGGAAGCTGTTGCTGCCTATAGGGCCAGTAACAGTTTCCTGTTAAATTAGTTTCAAAATATTCAACTCCTTACTTGTATAATTATTTTGAAAATGTGGAATCTGGGAATTCAGTATTCAAAGAGGTATATCACAACTAGTTCCCGACATTTAACCATATTGGTTAACACTGAATTTTAGCAAGTAACCATTCTGGTACGCTGTTAACTATGTTGAAACTAATCTGACAGGAACTAGTCACCTACTAGTCAAATTAGTCTCAAAATATGAAACAGAATATGTAATAATTTATAAATGAGTTTTCAATTTTAGTCATTCGGTTTGAAGGGCTGAAGCTGCTGATTTCTAAGACAACAACAAATTCATGAATATCGCGTGTAATGGGCACATGCATTAAATAATTTTTATAAAAACAAGGTACATTTTAAATCAATTTCAGGAATAGTAGAACGATTTAACAAATCCGTTATACTAGAACTTATAAAGTACTTTCTAATTTGCATCCGCGAAACATTAACGATATGCCAATCAAGGAACGTCTTCAGGAGGATTTTGGTGATACACCACGATCCTACATCCCACTCTGGGTCAGTTCACGCTTTAGGAGAAGGTCATGCATGGAACTGCTGCTACTTATTCTCTGTGTTTTCCTACTTCTGCTTCTACTCATTTTCCTTGGTTTATACGTCAACAGTCAGAACAGTTCATCTACCAGCGATTCCGAAGCGGAACCCGATTCACCCACTTTACCGATTGTTGATAATGAGGCATCTAAACAACCGAGTGTTGAAAGCGGGGCACCACCCAATCTGCCCAGTGGTGATAGTAATGCATTCTTTCCTCCGCTTTTTGATGGTGATACATTCACTCTCCCGATGTTTGGTAATCAGGGAACAACTCCCAAGATCATTGAGAAAGAAAAACCTGCACCCCCTAGATATTGCGTGACTAGGGAATGTCTAGAAGCGGCATCAGAAATGATCCACAACATGAATACATCTGCGGACCCGTGCAACAACTTCTACCAATATGCCTGTGGTAACTGGGAAACACGGTATCACCGCGCGGTAGGCGTCATGGAGACATCCCCTATAATGGTTCAAGAAGAGAAAAATATTGCCCAGATTAAAAGAATCATACAATCGCCTATGAAAAGAAACTCCTCTAGCGCCTATGAGCGGAAGATGAAGCTTCTCTATGTCACGTGTGTCGTACATTATGGTGGAATGATGAATCAATCCAGGAACCCATTCATTCATCTTGTCCTAAATAAATTCGTGGATGGAATATACCTGTTTGGTAACTGGAATAACAGTAACTGGGAATTGCAGACGAGCATAAAAGTGGTTCATGTTGATTTTTGGACCGATGTATTATTTGGTGTGTATGTGGATTTCGACTTCAAATCTCCGAAAAAACATCTCATCAGAGTAAGCAATAACTAATCTACTGCCGTGTTACTCCTACTACTACTACTACTACTGCTACTGCTACTGCTACTGCTACTGCTAGTACTACTACTATGACTGCTACTGCTACTGCTACCACTACCACTACTACTACTACTACTACTACTACTACTACTACTACTACTACTACTACTACTACTACTACTACTACTACCACTGCTAGTACTGCTACTACTACTACTACTACTACTACTACTACTACTACTACTACTACTACTACTACTACTACTACTTCATTGTTGTTCGTATTCATTTTCTTTCTGTTTGTTGTTGTTGCTGTCGCCGTCCTCATCCTCTTCGTTATCGTCATGATCCTCGTTGTCGTTATCGTCGTTGCCGTTGTCGTTGTCGTTATTGATGTTGTTAAGGAGTTGTTAATGCCATTGTTGCTAATGGTATTGTCGTTGTTGTGATCGTCATTGTCATTTCATTTTTACTTCGAGAATAGATGGAATACAATTCCTACAGTGATTCATTTATAACAAATTTCCTTCTTAGCATCCATCTATTCTTGCACAATCTCTCCATCCCTCCTTAAGAAAAAGTCAGGAAACCATCAGTATACTCAATGACAAGCAAGTAGGCATTGCCATGACGTGCAACGTTGAGAGAAATCAGTATTCAGATATAATGGCATTTTATCCCCTATATATCAGGGACCTGCAGATACATTCTTTTACGGGGAAAGCTATCTAAAACACACATCAGTCTAACTTTCACCTGTGTACTCAGTACTGTACACTTCAACGTCAATAATGTTCGTAATATATTTTAGGATAATGTTTAGAAATGCATTTTTTCATTCGCCTAACGATCATATTGTCTCATTGCGCTCATTCGGAGTAACTTATTTCTTATAGTAGATCGCCCCAACCAAATGGCTTTATCTGTGCTAGCCTTGAAGTAAATTACTAGTAAAAACAACGAGTTCGGGTCTATGTTCAATCTCAAGTTCTCAACGAGAGATTCTGTCACTCTTCTAGAATTTAAAAGCAAGGTCAAGGCTATGTCCCCCATACGACAACCCCCTGAGTGGTATTACGTAGGCACTAGGTTGGCCAACATAATGCTATGCAGGCTCCGAAACGGTTGTAGTTCTTTAAACCGACATCTATTTGACAACTTTCTGTCGGAATCTGCCAGTTGTTCTTGTGGGCACAATGATGAATCTACAAACCACTACCTCTTACATTGTGCCCTTTTTAACGAGCAAATTGTCGTTTTCCAAAATCAGCTTGCCTTGAACGATATTTCTCTTTCTAATCTTACGGTCAACCAGCTTCTTACACTGCCAACTTGGAAATGAACAAACTGAGCTGTAATACGGTATGTCAATATTTAATTAGCACCAACCGCTTTCAGTAGCTTCCAGTTCGCGAACTTATAGTTTAATGGGTACAAGGACAGCAGCCCAACACGTACAGGTCGGGGAGAAGGCAGCACCTAGTGCTCACCTCTGCTATTCTTCCATTTGATCTTATTCCTCGCTCTCTCTCTCTCTCTCTGTCTCTCACCATCTCTCCCCTCCTCCCCCACCTCTCTCTCTCTCTCTCTCTCTCGCTCTCTCTCTCTCTCTCTCTCTCTCTCTCTCTTTCTCTCTCTCCCTCTCTCTCTCTCTCTCTCGGTCTTTCTTCCTACTCTCCCCCACCTCAAACTCAACATCCACACACTTAAGCACACTAATAGACTACAATTAATCAAACTATTATGATTATCCGCCATTTTGTTGTAAATAGGTTTTGTTTAATCTGTATGTGTATGGGAGACACGGGCATAAGACTCTAAGTCTTATCGTGCTTCCATCTGAACAAAAAATAAATCACGTTTAAACCAAGTTCGCAACATCGTCTGGCTTGAAGGGTCTTATAAACTCATCTGATATATAGGATTCCAATTACAGTTCGTTTATTATTACTAGCATATAGTGTTGTCCTTTTCGTTTGCAAAATTGTATCATTCTTTCAGCTAATCATTGGGTCCGAGTTCGAAATTGATGTGTCTCATCTCCTTCGCTTTGTTTCAGCCTGCTCTGTGAAAGTGTGAAATGTTAATTCATTTATAGCTCAGATAATGGTCAGAGTTGTACACAAGGTTTGTTAGGGAGATGAGCTACATGATACGTTTATACACCTGCTATAATATTGGAGGTGTATATGTTTACCCAAATCGGACACCTTCAGAATGCCCCAGGCATCGTTTGGTGGATTACAGAATGCATAAAATCCACGTATCAGTACCACATATGGTGATAATGGCAATTGACATTTCCAGTTTTAGCTATGCCCCGCCCTTTTTTATTTATTATTCACCCACATTTCACTCGTTTTTGGATCGAACCTGAGTATCAATTTCCAGAAAACTATACAGGTCGCCTGTTGAATATTTTGAAACTAACTTGACTTGGCGCTGTTGCTGCCTATGCCAGCAACAGCGCCGAGCCAAATTAGCTTCAAAATATTCAAAAGAATGTTTATTAAATGGTAAAGACATGCAATTCGTGCAACGTGTCGAACTATTAAGCGGTAAAAACAGACTATATCGAGTCATTCATGACGCCGTGCTTATGACGTCATCTTATACGTCACGTAGTTGATTATAACATCATATGACATCATATCCTAGATGGATATACTTGGAAAGGTCCATTCACATGCTCGAACTGTTCTATAATTTTATTATTCATCTGCAATTGTTGATAGTGAGGATGCTATGGCTGACTTACAATATTGCTATTTTTAGAATTGCCTATTATTCATAGTGCATGCGCTGAGGACATACTCCTAGCGCTTCTCAAATTTGAAGAACAGGAAGGTCGCACATATCGTCGATGGTGGCGCTTGCTTTAAAGCGAGTGTAGGTGACAGGACTAGTTGGTGCGTGTACCGGGTTCTGCGGCTGCGGTATGTTGTAAACCTTCTGCAGTTGCAATCGATCCTTATTCTTTGATCACTGTTTCTCGCCCTCATATAGAGTCCTTACCTCCCTCAAGTGCGTCTTGGTAGTCAGTGTATCTAGCCCGGCTTCTTTTAGATCTGCACGTAGCACGCCTAGCAGATGTATTCAGTGGCGTCTTCTACGAGGTTTCAAGGGTTTTTTCTGTACGGTGTCGCAGAACATGGGCCATCTTTTTGGGCCATTTTCATTGACTGTATTGTACATGGAGGATAACGCGTTAGTGGAGAGTATAATGTTAAGCGATAGCGATGTTGAGACAAGGTGCCAAGGTGACCGGCATCAAGCATATAAAACTGTCTTTGGAAGCTGCTCCGCTGTTACCGTTGGACAGCATCAGTGATATACCATCGTCCTATTGCACGGGTTTCGCTATCCTGTTCTGCTCCCATATCGAGTACCGTGCTTGTGGGCTATTGATATATGCGCTAAGTTAACAAGACATCGTAAATATAATGAGCTGGGATCACAATCAATGAAATTGCTAGATATCTAATAAATGAAACCTGATTTGCGGATGCCAGCCCACAGTGTAATGGTACTTCACGTAGCAAGAGATCAAAGGATTGCAAGTAGGGGCGGGTGGTGTGGGGGAGGGGTTGGCTATGGCCACGAACAACGGAGCTATGTATGATAGTACAATGGTGATATATATGTCGTGTCACACAAGCGTAGCTATTTTGGTCCGGCGGATCCCTCATCCATGGCTCCACCGCTTCCAAAAGAACGGGAATGCATTGTTCACCATGACGCAACGTACACCGATATCATAGATAGGAGTTGCACGTTAGTGAACCAAGCATTTTGCTCTCCCTTCATCGCCCCCACCTCCCCACCACCCTTCCGCCCTACCACCTACCCACACCCCACACCCAGCCCCGTGGAGCCTTTGTCACTGACTTCGTCTGTCACGGACTCCTTCTCAATACTAATGAAGACGGCGTCAATTATCTACACAGTGAGTTCCTCCGACTGCCATACTTTCCTAGTGTATTTAGAGATCGTTGGAATTTTGTACGCGACGCCGAGACATATAAAGCTTGTCGAGGACGTCGCTGTTCAAATGGAAGATTCCAGTTTAGCCATCAATCATATGACGTCATAATCAACTACCTGACGTATATGACGATGTCTTAATCAAAGACGCAATGAAGGACGTAAATAGCCTCGTATCGAACTCGTAATTGATGACGGGCTAGGCGTTGTTGTACGAATTGTATGTCTTTATCATTTAATAAAAATGCTGTTGAATATTTTAAAACTAATTTGACTGAGCGCTCTTGCTGCCATAGGCAGCAACAGCGCCCAGTCAAATTAGTTTCAACATATTCAGCAATTTCCCTGTACAGTTTCATGGAAATTGAGATTCAGCGAGTGCAGGGTTCGATCGATATGGGTGGAGCTTAATTAGTAATGGGCGGGGCCTAGCTAAAACTGGTTTCCTCTATTTGCCTGCCACGTACAGAACAAATAGACGTAGAGATGTACACACTGAAGACCAAAAAGAACTCGAGGGAACTAAGAAGTCAAGATGAGGACAAAAAGTCACCCAAAAGAAGGACATATTGCCGCTTTGGGATGTTATCACTAATGTAAGCACGTGACAGGGGACAACGCTATAATTTGTCATTTCTCCATCACCCCTTCTTACAGTCTATCGGCGGATTAACTAGTTTGGCCCATATATACGCACCAAGTCTGTAAGCGTATCGACAATAAATTTCTAAATCATTCTGATCAAGATAGAGAAGGTGTAGTCAACTTGTATTCGCTGCAAATCTTGGAGTACATATTGCGAGAATTTGCTGATTTGTTGAAGATTGTATCATCGGAAGGGCAGATGCCACGAAAGATAGCTATTGAAACTGAATATGTTTCGTTGACGACATATTGAAAATATCCTGCATTCCTGCTTACGCAGGTTATTGGGCGATGCTCGTCGATACTTGTTTGGTATTGGTCCAGTATCGGCCCAGTAAGCTCAGTAAGTTACCACGGATCCATTGTGCTCGTCATGTTTTACCACATGTGTAGCTAGCCCACTATAAGATGGTGGGAGTTTTCCTTTATTTCAATCGCACACGAACAAATTTTCTTGCGAAAGATCGTTCTCAACAATTGTTTCCAGCAAAAATTGTCCATGTGACGATGAAAGAAGCATAAACCCATTGTTCCCAAGCAATGTTTCTGAAACCATACATGTTTGAAAGTTCGCAACAACTGCAAATTTCGCTCCAAATCCTGAAAATGAAAGGGGGATAACTTTAGTCGTTCTGTTTGGCGCTGAATACGTGCATCAATGAGTGGATTCTTGTCCCCTTTCCAACGCACAGTCCATTAACTAACGCTTTGAACCAGAAAATTCGAATTTAAAAACTCGCTGTTTACAATTTAATAAGTATTATAATGAATATTTTGAAAATAATTTGACTGGGAGCTGTTTGCAGCTCCCAATCAAAATATTTTCAAAATATTCAGCAGTCTACCTGTAGTATTAGCTTAAAACAACTGAATCAGGGAATTTGGGATTCAGCTGGTTAATCGTGTTGCTGAAGGATGTTGCTACAGTTAACAGAGGCTATAGCGAATACCAGTTATCTTAACCCTCATATCAGCCAAAGACGGCTTCCGCAGTGGTCATGTGAAATGTTCATTTGCTGACCAAGAGAAGACTATTTTTGAGAATTCACCACTGGAAT
Organism: Chaetoderma sp. LZ-2023a; assembly: GCA_034401795.1. Taxonomy (NCBI): domain Eukaryota; kingdom Metazoa; phylum Mollusca; class Caudofoveata; order Chaetodermatida; family Chaetodermatidae; genus Chaetoderma; species Chaetoderma sp. LZ-2023a. The sequence goes on along the minus strand of CM067370.1, from coordinate 190,306,166 downwards.
GACTGGCTCGATAACCGAGCCAGTCATTCCACTGGTAAATTTTCTAAAATATTCATCCCTTGATCTGCAAAATGACATTTCTATTTGAAAATCGAACTCTTCTTGAACAAATTCTATGGCTAAAGGGTTAATGTTCCTATTCCCGTTTAACATTCGCCGACAACTGTAACAGAACTTGACTGTTAAAATAACGTACGGTGAAGTTATACAAATATTTGATGATATTACTGTGAGTAAAAATGTATATTTAAAAAAAATTAAAATAAACAAACCAAACGATTAAATCGTACAAAGGATATATCGCGTGGGTTATATCCGGTGTTCGTTTATCTTGACAAGGCTATCAAAATGAGTTATTGGCTATTTGATGCGCATGGTCCACCCAGCACGCGGTCACTGCTGACCTTGTGGTCGAACAATAAACTAATTACATCAGGTCTCAGCCTCTTTAGTTAGACGTAGCCAGTTAGCGAACGTCATGAGTGAGGTTCTATATATCGTATATACGTATGAGTTTAAAAATTAGCTTCACAATCCACACATGGTCCATGGGTCATACTGCTCACCTAGCTGATGAGGAACTGTACACATGTTTACATTAATTGATGCACCACAAGTGCCATTGGTCAATCGACCGATCATAACCGTTTCCATAGACCAATGGTCCTTATCGTTATTCACCAATAAGGCAGTCATCTTTACCAGAAATTGCTAACAAATCAAGCGTCACTGACAGTATGAACCACGATTTCTCAATGGGCCGATCGTAACTGATGTCACTGACCAATGGGGCCATGGTCATTGGCTGTAATGAGCTATGATAGCGCGAGTTCCTGATAGTATTGACCAATGAGGTAAATGTTGTAGACATACTTGACCAATAGATCAAGCTCCCTTGGCCAATGTGGCAAGCGTACCGGATAGCATGGGCAAATGTGGCAAGCATACTGGATAGCATGGGCAAATGTGGCAAGCATACCGGATAGCATGGGAAAATGTGGCAAGCATACCGGATAGCATGGGCAAATGTGGCAAGCATACTGGATAGCATGGGCAAATGTGGCAAGTGTACCGGATAGCATGGGCAAATGTGGCAAGCATACTGGATAGCATGGGCAAATGTGGCAAGCATACTGGATAGCATGGGCAAATGTGGCAAGTGTACCGGATAGCATGGGAAAATGTGGCAAGTGTACCGGATAGCATAGGCAAATGTGGCAAGCGTACCGGATAGCATGGGAAAATGTGGCAAGTGTACCGGATAGCATAGGCAAATGTGGCAAGTGTACCGGATAGCATGGGCACATGTGGCAAGTGTACCGGATAGCATGGGAAAATGTGGCAAGCATACCGGATAGCATGGGAAAATGTGGCAAGCATACCGGATAGCATGGGCAAATGTGGCAAGCATACCGGATAGCATGGGCAAATGTGGCAAGCGTACTGGATAGCATGGGCAAATGTGGCAAGCGTACTGGATAGCATGTGCAAATGTGGCAAGCATACCAGATAGCATGGGCAAATGTGGCAAGCGTACCGGATAACATGGGCAAATGTGGCAAGCGTACCGGATAGGATGGGAAAATGTGGCAAGCGTACCGGATAGCATGGGCAAATGTGGCAAGCATACCGGATAGCATGGGTAAATGTGGCAAGCATACCGGATAGCATGGACAAATGTGGCAAGCATACCGGATAGCATGTGCAAATGTGGCAAGCGTACTGGATAGCATGGGAAAATGTGGCAAGCATACTGGATAGCATGGGCAAATGTGGCAAGCGTACTGGATAGCATGTGCAAATGTGGCAAGCATACCAGATAGCATGGGCAAATGTGGCAAGCGTACCAGATAGCATGGGTAAATGTGGAAAGCGTACCGGATAACATGGGCAAATGTGGCAAGCGTACCGGATAGGATGAGTAAAGGTGGCAAGCGTACCGGATAGCATGGGCAAATGTGGCAAGTGTACCGGATAGCATGGGCAAATGTGGCAAGCATACCGGATAGCATGGGCAAATGTGGCAAGCGTACCGGATAGCATGGGCAAATGTGGCAAGCATACCGGATAGCATGGGTAAATGTGGCAAGCGTACCGGATAACATGGGCAAATGTGGCAAGCGTACCGGATAGGATGGGCAAATGTGGCAAGCGTACCGGATAGCATGGGCAAATGTGGCAAGCATACCGGATAGCATGGGCAAATGTGGCAAGCATACCGGATAGCATGGGCAAATGTGGCAAGCGTACCGGATAGCATGGGCAAATGTGGCAAGCATACCGGATAGCATGGGCAAATGTGGCAAGCGTACCGGATAGCATAGGCAAATGTGGCAAGGGTTCTTGGCATTATAAACAAATGAGACAATCATCCCTGACACAAGATAATAACCTAAAAGTCAAGTGTAATTTACGCTATTGACCAATGGGGGCAAGCAGTGGTTGCCAATAAGGAAAGCATAACCGATTTCAATCAGCAATGTCGAGGGTCCCTGGAAAACAGTTAGCCAGAAATATAACAATTGTTGCAGGAAACTCAATGGGTGTGTAGGCTTGTGCCCTATTGACCACCAGGGAAAGCTCTGCTGGTTCATGGGTACGCGTAACCGAAGCCGTTTACAAATGTTCGCATTGGTTACAGGCAAAGCCTGATTGAGAAATGGAAGAATATTTGCTTATTTGACATTATTGATCAATGGAAAAAGTACCATTTATCAATGGGTCAGCCATCCCTGATACTTCTGTCAAATGGGCCAAGTGTGTGAACAGATTTATCAAAGGAGCAATAATAACATTACAAATTTGGACGAGGAAGTGCAAGAATAGTGTCATCCTCGACATCATTGACTAACGGTAAAAGTACCATTATTGTCTAACGGTCAAAGTACCATTATTGACTAACGGTTAAAGTACCATTATTGACTAACGGTTAAAGTACCATTATTGACTAACGGTAAAAGTACCAGTATTGACTAACGGTAAAAGTACCATTATTGACTAACGGTAAAAGTACCATTATTGACTAACAGTAAAAGTACCATTATTGGCTAACGGTAAAAGTACCATTATTGACTAACGGTTAAAGTACCATTATTGATTAACGGTAAAAGTAAGTCTTTAAATTTGTGGCCTCTCCATTTTTCTCGTTCAAATCGGCATTGCCTGACGGAAACTATTTGCAAAATTTGGTGCGCATCAACAATTGACGAAACGTGCCGTAAGCGTATATGTACTGCCTATGCAAGTTTCAAACCAATCCCAACAGCAGTAAGAAAGGTGGGAGGAGCTTTGCTAAAAATGGGCGGCGCTTAGCTAGAAAGGGGGCCAACTATTTCAAATCTCAGGATGGCCATTACTAAACAGTTAACCTTCAAAATGTCAGTTTCCCTATTACATCAATACAATCATACATGGCAGCTGTTGAACATTTCAAAAGTAATTTTTCAAGAGCGTTTCAGTCAAATTAGTTTCAAAATATTCAACCGAATACTTCTTAGATCATAAAGGATTTGTCATTTCGTGTATTTAAGAATAAAACAGTTACCAAAGCCTACTTCTGCAGCGGTCTTGAGGAAGGTGCATTTGTTGGCTAGGAGAAGACTATTTTTCACAATTTTTCGACTGGAATGACTGGCTCGCTAAGCGAGCCAGTCACTTCAGTTGTAAATTTTCAAAAAATAGTCTTCTCTTGGCCTGCAAATGGATATTCAATAATCATATATTTTGGTATTTTAAATATTAAAGTTTTAATTAAACAACACACGTCTAGATGGCAGGATTATATAGGGATATTTTGACTACTATATTATCTTAGAACTAATCAGTTTTCTGTTTCTGTGACCGTGAATAAATACAATATATAACAATCTAAAATACATCTAAAAAGACACAGTTTGTTGAGAAAACAAAGATGTTTTATTATTTCAGGAAATGACGTGGACAAAAATCTAGATATTAGTAGGATGACATCCCGACAAACGTATTTAATGGATACACGCACCATTGTCCCACCCATATATCCGAGGGTGCAAGCCCGCATTCATACATATACCTGCAGGCACGCACGCATGCACACGCACGCACGCACACGTGCACATACGTACATACACACGCACACACGGAGGCGCTCATGCACGTACGCGCCTACATACGCACACGCACGCACGCACACACGCACGCACGCACGCACGCACGCACGCACGCACGCACGCACGCACGCACGCACGCACGCACGCACGCACGCACGCACGCACGCACGCACGCACTCACGCCCGTATGCACGCATGCACTCTCGCACGAGGGCAATCAGTCAGGCAGGCAGGTAGGCTAGCAGAGAGGCACGCACGCATGCACGCACACAATCGCGCATACACGCAAGCACGAACCCACGCACGAACGGATACACGTACGCATGCACGCACGGACGCACGTGTGCGCGCATGTACGAACGCACACCCGAACGGGCACGCGCACGCACACACGCACGCACGCAAGTACACATATGATGCCTTTATCGTGTTTAATACATAACACACATACCTGTCTTCAGAAAAAAACTACACCCACATCCTTGAATTAATCATGAAATTTTTGCAATAGTTTGCATGTTGTATCTACAAATCGCCAGGGGTCGTCGTTATGGGGTTATGCATCCGCCAAATCGTATGACGACGCGCTTTCAATTTTCAAATCATTAATTAATTCATTAATGATAAGATAATAAATAAGCGACGCAAACCCCCACCGCCACCCTAACATCCGGTAATTAGGTTAGATCTGAAAACTTAACCCCTTATGCTCCGAATCCCGAGAATCTCTAATTCACATACCTATACATGTAAGCTATTGACTATTTTGAAACTAATTTGACAGGATGCTGTCGTTGCCCACAGCAACAACCCTGTCAAATTAGTTTCAAAATATTTAACAGCAATATCTAGTAACAATGTACATAAGTTTTCAAATTCGGACATCAAAAGGTTAATTATCGTAATGCGAATAATTATTCTGACCGTGAAATTAACTTGTATGACGTCTCCCATCCCCAACCCACCCCCACCACCACTACTAATTACCCGTTGTTCTCTAATTTAATCGCACTGTTCATAAGGTCGCTGATTGTTAAGAGGTGCGCTTCTAGCAAAGGATGGCAAAAGGATAACATTCTTCTCAAGCGATACGTGGTACGGTTGTTACTCCACGGGATTTAAGAAAATCGCAAATCTATTTAGTTAAAGCATAAAGTTTTGTAGACTTTTCGTATTTTCGTTCGTATAATCTGTTTCGAATACTGCCTTGTACGGAGCATTAGTTTGGAGGCGTGGATTGTTTGAAGATGTGAAATGATTATAGATTACATTTTCTATAATCCCTGGGGGTGTTTAGAAACAGGAAGACGCGCGATATTCCGTTATCTCGCAGCGTTTAATATAAACTGGGGCGCGATTTTAAAGTCGATAGTTTCCTTAAAGCGTTTAAAGTGTATGGAGTCGAACGATTCATTGGGGATATTTTTAAACCGATGCGAAAATTGGGTATTTTCGATCTTCTATTGTTTTAGCTGCGACTTATAAATAGGATATGTCGGTCTGTCATTCTGTCTGTCAAATATTTGATATTTCTGACAACGACTTCTATGACGTAGGCTACCAAAAATGGGTCGCGCTTGTAAATTTAACTTTATTAAGAAAGAGTATTTCGCCTGTTTCCGTAATTCGATTTTAAATGATACCTCCTATTCAACTTGGAAACTGTGTAGCTATGACAACAACACCGACAGCAGTAACCCTTTGAACCTGAATGAATAAATATGGAAGAAATCATTTAAAACGAAGGAAATTTTCTGTTGCATATTTTGAAGCTAATTTGACTGGACGCTGTTGCTGCCTATGGCAGCAGCAGCTTCCAGTCAAATTAGTTTCAAATTATGTAATAGGTTACCTGTATGATTGTTTTCAGATTGAAATTATTGGACATCGGAGGTTAGAGGGTTACACATTGTTTAAGAAAGGGCGGTCGTCGTACATAATTGTATAGCAACTGTGCTGATTGTTTTCACATCTACTTCACTAACGTTATACGGATTTAAAGCACCTTACTTACTCAAAGATATACAGGACTTTCGCTTAACGTAATTTCTTACGACTCTTTCCAATTTAAATCCGTGGGACATTGATCGCCAGAATGCCGATTAAGGAACGTCTCCAGGAAGAGGGTGGTGTGACCCCACCATCATATATCCCATCCTGGATCAGTTCACGAATAAGGAAACGGTCATGTCTCGAGTTGCTTCTAATCCTCGCCTGTATAATCCTATTTCTACTGCTACTAATCTTCATCGGTGTGTACATTCACAGTCAAGCCAGCTCGTCTACCAGCGATTCCGAATGTGAATCCGATCCAGTAGCTCAACCGATTATTGAGAATGGTGAACCGGTTCTCGGTGGGCACTGCGTGAGCAAGGAATGTCTAGAAGCGGCCTCAGATATGATACACAATATGGATACGTCCGCGGACCCGTGCAAGAACTTCTACCAGTATGCATGTGGTAACTGGGCAACACGGAACCACCGAGGGGTCGGCATCCTGGAGACATCTCCTATAATGATTCAAGAAGAAGCAAATATTGCGAATATCAGGAGAATCATTCAATCGCCTATGAAGCGAAAGTCCCCTACCGCGTACGAGGAAAAGATGAAGATTCTATATGTAACATGTGTCCTGCATTATGGGGGAATGATGAACAATTCCAGGAACCCATTCATTCACATGGTCCTGAATAAATTCATGGATGGAATCTACCTGTTTGGTAATTGGAATAGCAACACCTGGAATTTGCAGGATAATTTAAAATTCGTTCATATTAATTTATGGACGGATGTATTATTTGGTATTTATGTGGACCTGGACTTCAGATCTCCAAAACACCATCTCATTAGAGTAAGCAAACTACTACTATTACTGCTGCTACTGCTGCTGCTACTACTACTACTACTACTACTACTACTACTACTACTGCTGCTGCTGCTGCTGCTGCTACTACTGCAGCTGCTGCTGCTGCTGCTGCTACTACTACTACTACTACTACTACTACTACTACTGCTGCTGCTACTGCTACTACTACTACTACTACTACTACTACTACTACTACTACTACTGCTGCTGCTGCTACTGCTACTACTACTACTACTACTACTACTACTACTACTACTACTACTACTACTACTACTACTACCACTACTACTACTACTACTACTACTACTACTACTACTACTACTACTACTACTGCTACTACTACTACTACTACTACTACTACTACTACTACACTACTACTACTACCATTACTACTACTACTACTACTACTACTACTACTACTACTGCTACTGCTACTGCTACTGCTACTGCTACTGCTACTGCTACTGCTACTACTACTACTACTACTACTACTACTACTACTACTGCTGCTGCTGCTACTGCTACTACTACTACTACTACTACTACTACTACTACTACTACTACCACTACTACTACTACTACTACTACTACTACTACTACTACTACCACTACTACTACTACTACTACTACTACTACTACTACTACTGCTGCTGCTGCTACTACTACTACTACTACTACTACTACTACTACTACCACTACTACTACTACTACTACTACTACTACTACTACTACTACTACTACTACTACTACTACTACTACCACTACTACTACTACTACTACTACTACTACTACTACTACTACTACTACTACTACACTACTACTACTACCATTACTACTACTACTACTACTACTACTACTACTACTACTACTACTACTACTACTGCTACTGCTACTGCTACTGCTACTGCTACTGCTACTGCTACTGCTACTGCTACTGCTACTGCTACTGCTACTGCTACTGCTACTACTACCACTACTACTACTACTACTACTACTACTACTACTATTGGTGGTGGTAATGATGGTGGTGGCGTCGGCGGTAGCGGCGATGATTGTTGCGGGTGCGATGGACGTGGCGCTGGCGGTGGAGCTGGCTGTGGCGCTGGCACTGACGCTCGTGTTGATGTTTTTGTTGATCTTGTTGTCTACAAACTTCTAATTTCTATTATAGCTGTTTGGATCTGGCTTGGGTATGGAAATGACATACTACACGGATCCACACCTCCACGAGGTATGTAACAATATCGTGCTCACTCAGTATACGGATCGATTTCTAGCTATACCCCGCCCATTTCTAGCTATGCCCCGCCCATTTCTAGCTAAGCAAGCTCCTCCCTTGTTCTGCGCGTGTTTGTATAGATTTAGATATTTTGAACTTTTAATTCTCAGAATCTAAATTTTAAGATAATTATACAGATAAGCTGTAGAATATCTTAAATCTAATTTGGCAGCAACATCGCCTCGTCAAATTAGTTTCAAAATTTTCAACAGCATGGTTTGAAATAGTAAATCTATCAAAGACATACAATTCGTACACTTGACGGACGTCTAAATGTTCATTACCGAATTAGATACTTCTTTCATTACGCATTTTTACCGTGACGTCAGTGTGAATGTGATTATGGTGTCACATATGTGAGTGTTCGGATCTATCTATTGTATATCTGTCTACATGAACGGATCGGGTGAATGACGTCTAGATCACCATTCCTCACTATAATAGCACATGATACAGATAACAAGACCACGCTGTCCCAATGTTGTCCCAACAGAGGACATAATATTGGCAAATGTTGGCTGTCTGTATTCCCTCTCTTTCTCTCTCAGGCTCTATCCCTCCCTATCTCTCGCTCTCCATACCTTAATCCGCGCTCGACCACCCCACCCCACCCCCCTCTCTCTCTCTCTCTCTTTCTCTCTCTCTCTCTCTCTCTCTCTCTCTCCCACTCTCACCGTTTCATTCACTTCCTTCCTTCGCCCCTCGCTCCCTCTCCCAACAATCATTGTGCTTAAATTGGGCTAACGTCTCACAAGACATGTTGAAAGCAATGCACCAAGCCAGCGCTGGCACAACTTATCAACACAATGATTGTTCAACATTACAGAGAGCTATTTTAGTCAGGGGTTTTCATTGTCATTAAGGTCGGTGGAATGTATTTAGCAAATTGTTAAATAGGTACACCATTAATAAAACCTTTAAGCCTTACAAGGTACGGTGTTAACCCTTTAACCTTCAAATTTGTTCAAGAAATTTTTAATTTTCTCATAGAAACTGTACATTGGCAGACCAAGTGAAGACTATTTTTGAAGATTTACCACTGGAATATCTGGCTCGGTTATCGAGCCAGTTATTCCAGTGGTAACTTTTCAAAAGTAGTATTCTCTTGTTCTGCAAATGGAATGTTTCTCAAGACCACTGCAGACGCCGTTTTTAGCAGCTTCGAGGGTTAAAGGGTTTAACATCAGAGTTTTGATACACATATAGTAGTCATTGAATTTTGTTAATACCACTTTTTCAATGGACATTTCCAGTTTGTCCATCCAGCATATGACGTCATATGACGTCACAATCAATTACATCATGCATGACTCGATTTAATCGGTCTTAAACACTTAATAGTCCGACACGGTGTACGAATTATATGTCTTTAATATTTAATAAACATTCTGCCGAATATTTTGAAACTAATTTGACTGGTCAAATTAGTTTCAAAATACTCAACAGCTAACCCAGGCCCATGTTCCCAAAGCTCTAGTTATATTAGCGATACCGTTACGACATACTAAAGCAATGTGCGTGTCGATATTGCTAACTAACGATAGGGCCCATGTTCTCGAAGCTATTGTTAGGATAGCAACGTCGTTACACTTATGTTATGCTAATGATAGCTTCGGAAACATGGGCCCTGTATAGTTATCTGGAGAGTGCACGGATCGATTGCTTAAGATGGTTTTTCGCAAGACATACTGAAATTATATTACACCGTTGAGCCATCTTATCTGGGAATAACATGTAGCCCACCATGCATAGTAGTTTTCAGTCGTCTGGCGGCTCACTAAACATAAAGCCAAATAATAAAAGTACTGACTGAATTTAAACTATAAAATAAAATACAAAATACTATCGAGTTGTCGAGTTACCTCCCCTGGGAATCTAGTAATTATCATAAGCAATGGCGACTGTATCACACACATATCAGCGTGCATTCTGAAATCTAACTGTAGACTAACATAAGCATGCTTTTTATTATGTATATTGGCTGTAAGATATGTAGACACCGTAGAGACAGCATGCATACAACAACTGCAATATTAACATTGTTTTGCCAAAAACTGGCCCAACAACATATGACCAACGTTGGTGACCATACTAATTATGTATATTGGCCATAACATGTTGTGCTTAAGGCGATCAACCATATGCAACGCAGCTGTAGGTATGCAACAGGTTTGCCAAAGTTGGCCTAACACCTTGTCATCAATGGCGATTGTGGCACTCAAAATATTCAACAGAATAAATTTTATGTCTTAAATACTTTACATTTTTAGGTATTTGTCAGTGACAGAGTTAAATACTAAATAGCTAATGAATTATTCACACAGCATTTGACTATTCCACACCGCAATAGGTATAGGCCTACGCAGGATTCGAACCCATGACCATCGGTGTACGATTCAACATCGGTACCACAGGACCACTGGTACGTGTCACATGGTGATTAGATGACTGATAAATCGGCAATAGGATAATACTAAACCATCGTAGATTATGTGCGAAGGCATCGTTTAAGCTTGCGCGATTATAGCTTTGAATGATCACAATCGATCATTTCAGAATTATCGTGATTTCTCGATTAATCAGTATGGATACAAATTACCCTGATAAAACACCAAAAGCAGATGACGAAAGCTGCACTAGTGTTTAGAAAAGTCCATTTGCAGGACAGGAGAAGACCATTTTTGAAATATTTTCACTGGAATGGCTGTCTCGATTATCTAGGCAGTCATTCCAATGCTAAGTCTTCATAAAATAATCTTCTCTTGGCCTGCAAATGGGCATACCATCACTGAGCAAAATGTCAACCTTGGTGACCGAGCACATTAAAACGTAACTAAAAGGTAGGATTTCAAATATTTTATTCATGAGAAGTTTTCACGATTATTCATGATATAAATTAACGATTTAATATATAATCGTGATTTTCGATTTAATCAAGTCTAATATCTTTTTTCCCTGAACGATACCTGCAAACCAACCATCGTATGCAGTTGAGTAATTAACGGTCTATCAGTTAACTACGCATCATCTGAAATGCACACGTGGTCCACCGGTAGTGGTCTCGACTCGTAAACAAATGGTCGCGGGTTCGAATCCTAACTCTACCTGATGAGTACCAGAAATGTGAAACCGGTCGTGGAGGGGATGAGTCTCGTGGTGTGTGAATACGTCGTTGATCAATATAATTTAATATCACAAAATTGACTATATAGGGTGGAATCCAGTTTTGCTATGCCCCGCCCATCTCTAGCTAATCTCCACCCACACGTTGTTTGTGTTGGGATCGATCGATCCCTGTACTATCTGAATATCAATTTTTAGAAATCCATACAGATAATAGAGATTGCTATGGCAGCAACAGCGCCCAATCAAAATCTTCAACAGCATGTTTATTAAATTCTAAAGACATACAATTCGTACAGTTCAACGCTTAGTCCATCATCAATTAAGCATTCGTGACGAACCTAGCTACATCATTCATTACGTAATTGATTATGAGATCTTCCTACAGGTAAAGTAGTTGATTATGACGCCATATGATTGATAGATAAACTAGAATCCCCATTGTTGAACAGCTCTGTAGATCTTCGAACAATGCTATTTTCTTTCAGATCCTCGAGCATTACAAGGCGTACATCAATCAGACCGCTCAGCTACTGATACGCGATAAGAACGTCAATACAACCGAAGTGAACGTGCAAGAGACCGTGAACACATTCGTCAATGACGTCATTGACTTTGAGTCAAAACTGGAACAGGTAAGGGGATGAAAATTCATAAAATGACTTATTTCTATTGTTATGTTGTTTCTAGATATTACGCAATTATTAGATGAGACAAAATGTATCTATTCATTCGTTCGTTCGTTCGTTCGTTCGTTCGTTCGTTCGTTCGTTCGTTCGTTCGTTCGTTCGTTCGTTCGTTCGTTCGTTCGTTCGTTCGTTCGTTCGTTCGTTCGTTCGTTCGTTCGTTCGTTCGTTCGTTCGTTCGTTCGTTCGTTCTTTCATTCGTGCATTCATTCATTCATTCATTCATTCATTCATTCATTCGTTCGTTCGTTCGTTCATTCGTTCGAATGTTCAACCGTTAGTTCGTTCGTTTGTTCGTTCGTCTGTTCGTTCGTTCATCCATGCATTCGATCGTTCATTCTTTCATTCGTTCACTCGTTTGTTTGTTCGTTCGTTCGTTCGTTCTTTCGTTCGTTCGTTCATTCGTCATGCATTCATCATCGTTCGTTCGTTCGATCTTTCAATCGTTAGATCGTTCGTTCGTTTGTTCATGTTTTCGTTCGTTCATCCGTCCATTCGTTCATTCATTTTGTCAATTCATTCTATCAGCAGTTAGTCAACTGTGTCAGCAATATTAGTCACGGTCAGGAATGCAAGTCAACCTGCTCGAGAGGTCGCCAGACTTTAGAGGCCAGCAGATGACGAATCTTCAACCCTTTCTTGACGAAACCGGTCAGAACCGTCCTCTGCAGTGCACTTTCGGAATGTCCATTTACCATTCAGAAGAATACCAATCTCGCGACCTTACCCCTGGAATGACTGGCTAGATAACCAAGACAGTCATTCCAGTGGTAAATTTTCAAAAAATAGTCTTCTCTTGTCATGCAAACTGACATTTAATGAGCAAACATTTACATTTTCTTAACCAAAGTTAACAATGAATGGGCTAAAACGGATGGACATATAACCACATGTCTTAAAGACCCACAATCGTGTGTCCCCTAAAGACATGGTCTATATGGTTAAGTGCCTTGTATTAAAAACATCACCTGTCTTTAATGACCACCTCTCTAGGTTCTATTTGGTGGTGGTTTTAGAAAGACTTTAACACTCATATCAGCCAAAGGTGACTTCTGCAGTGGTCGTGAGAAATGCCCATTTGTGGACCAAGATAAGATTATTTTTGAAAATTTACCACTGGAATAACTGGCTCGATAGTCGAGCCAGTCATTCCAGTGGTAAATCTTCCGAAATAGTCTTCTTTTGGCCTGTCAAGTAGACATCCAATAAGCAAATGTATTTTTTTAAATCAAATTTAGTCATTAGAGGGTTAATGTGGGTTATATACAATAAATGTTGTTAATTATCACAAATTTACATACATTAATGAGATCACCGTCTATACAGGACGCCATCAGAAAAAAATTCAATATTTATGTTTCCTCCGTAGCTCGTCATGTGATGGGTGTATATTTTCTCGTTAAATTTTAATATTCGACATATGTTGCTTGTAAATACGCGCGGCTTTGTGCAGAAATTTAACGTTTTACTCCAGAAAACACCTACTTACCTCGCAAATCAATTTCTGAGAGAAATGTTAATTTAACGACGGTATGCATCATTTCGCTGCGGATATTGTTTGTGTGCGTGAGTACGTGCGTGCACAATAAAAAGTCGATGATTATATTTTACTCACATTAGCATTTCTATGGTGCACTCGTAGACCTACATAGATAACATAACCCAATGGAGGGATCCAATTTATCGATCTATCATATGACGTCGTTATCAACAACGTCACATGTAGGCTGACGTCATAATCAGTTACGTCATGAATGATGCAATTTAGCCCGTCATACGAATGCACGAATGATATGTTTTTACTATTTAATAAACATTCTGTTGATAGGCAGCCACAGTGCCAAGTCAAATTAGTTTCAAAATATTCAAGGGTTTACCTGTATTTTTATCGGGAAATTGAGGGAGTTCAGGGATCGATCGACCCGACACATGGGCAAAGCTCGGGCTGAAGATTATCTAGAGATGGGCTAAGTCTGGGTTCATTCATGTTGATTGACAAATGTTATTTTAACAGCTGTACATCGCAGCGGATATTGCTTGTGTACCTACAATAAAAACGTTCATGATTATGTTTTCACCAAATTTGCATTTCTGCTGCGTACCGGTGACATCAATAACCCAATTTAGCGACGTGAGACGTGCCCAAATAAATGGAAACATCCGATATGTTACTCATCTATATGACGTCAAAATCAATTAACCATTTAGCTCTCGAATTTATTCAAGGAAATTTCAATTTTTTCATAGAAAATGTTCATTTGCAGACCAAGAGAAGAGTACTTTTTAAAATTTACCAATGAAATGACTGGCTCGGTTATCATTCCAGTGGTTGATTTTCAGATATAGTCTTGTCTTGGTCTGCAAATGGAAATTTCTCGAGGTCACTGCAGATGCTGTTTTGGCTGATATGAGGGTTAAAGGTTTGAGTCACATGCAGACTGAGGGTACGATCAAAACGCGTAATGAATGAGGTATCTAGCCCCATTATGAACATTTAAAAATGCGTCCAGTGGACGAATTGTATGTCTTTGTTGTATTAACTATTCAATAAACATCCTATTGCATACTTTGTAATTAATTTGACTGAGCGCTAAGTCAAATTAGTTTCAAAATAACCAATAACGTACCTGTATATTACCATGGCATTGCGATTCTGGGAATTTTGGGTTCAAACTATATACAATAACCCCAATTAGGATTATGAACGTTGCGGGTTTTGGTGACCGCCAGCAACTAGACTGACTTTGATCTCTTGTTTTACCAAATGCGCTTATTGACCCTGTAACCATGGCAAGATTTGGGATTGCTGAGGCCTTAAGCTATGGAAATGGTTTTGGGGGCCCTATCGCAGGAAGATTTTAAAATTAGATTCTTTAAGAAGACATTTCCCGGGAGATAATTAGTTTACAGCCTACGTAGCCATATTGGCATAATGTCAATAAAATTGTGATTTACAATAATTGTAAACATGCAAAGTGATGAAATTCTATTTATTTTAAACTGTGCACGATTACTGTAATCAGCGGCCGTAGTAGTAGAAACATCCTACAGTTGCAACCAGTCCTTCTTCACGTTTGCCCACTGTGTCTTGTCCTCAGTCGAAATCCTAAGCTTCTTCAGATCCATTCATGACTTGAGTGTACCGAGTCCTGCGTTCTTGAGGTCAGCTCGTAGCACACTTAGCAGATTTATGCAATGCCATCCTTTCCTGGCTTTGTATTTGCCGGCAGCGAGTAGGGCGAATTCCAAGGCTATCTGGCTGGGTATCTTCTGGCATCCTTACCACATTATGGCCAAGCACGGGTCATCTCTGCGGGGCGACTTCCACGGACAGCGGGCATGTATTACACATATTGTATAGTGCATCGTTGGAAATTATGTTGTCTGACCATCGGTGTTCAGTGATGGATTGATGTCTCAAACACTACAGACTTCCATGACTTGACACGTGCCCTCAGCATGGTGTCTGCAAGCAGTAGTCTCACTAGTCGTAGCTCTTCATTGCAACTGGTCTGGCGTAGTACCTTTAGGATCTTTGAGGGGTTAATTGTGTCGAAGGCTCGTGACATGTCAATGCCCATTTTGTGGAGATCCAGTGTTTGGACATGACTACAGACACAAGCATGCGTTGATCCCATTCAATGTCTGCGCAGCTGCATCCACGTTTGAAGCCAGTTTGACATGATCCGGTGAAGTCATCAATCTTTCTCGAATGCGCGACATAGAGTAATATTGGATAGGATGTTCCGTATACTGTTGGAGCACTACGGGTCGCAGATTGGCGGGTGGGACGGTGTTAGGCAGCTTCTTGGGCTTGGGTAGTGCGATAAGAGTGCCTTGGCCTACAGCATCAGTGGGAAGGCAGTGCATAAAAACTGAATTGATTAGGTGCGTGATCCGTTTTGAGATAATGTCACTTGCATATTTGAATAGGTCATTTCTCATGCCATCAGGTCCAGATGCACGTCCATTTTTTCAGGGCTTTAAGTGCCTTCTCAACTTCTGCTGTTTTAACTGGCGTTAGTAATGGCCTGGGATCTCCTGAGAACGGGTGCAAGATCTTATCATTGTGGTCAGTAAACTGTTCCTTGATCCATTCTCGAATCACCGCGGCTTTATCCTGGATAGTCCCGATAAAGTGTCTTTCAGAGTTGTGGACAGTGAGTGGTGGTGTGTACTCAGTAACTCTCAGGGATCGAAAACATTTTGTGACGGGCATCCGTGGCAACGATTTCATCTGCTAGGGAGTCTACTTGTTGAATATCAAGATCTTTAAGCGTTCGCTAATGTGACACAGAATTTTAAACTACCAGGCGACAAATTCTGATTCCGATTAGAATTTCACAAATTATTTTCAATTTCATAAGGTATAGGTATAGTGTATCAAAGGTGGTGCGTTGGTAGTTTAAGTGGATACCCACTTGCTGGCTCACTATCTTTCTCTTGAAAGCGGCTACTGACTAATCAAAAGTGTATTCACAGCTCACAATGCTAAAGTTCTATACCATTAATACAGCGTCTGTTCGGGATTGTATGATCTATATAAGGGTTGGGTTCTCACTTCTTAAATTTTGACCTGGGGCCAGGTGGACGAAGTCTGCTAATTTTTCTGAAGAATAGTCTGGAGTCATACCCCTCTCGAATATTAGATGTGCTATCAGGAAAAGGCTCAAATAGCGTCACAGTCACGCGGAGGCGCTATATGAGACAGTTATGCAATCTGAGCGTAGTTCCTGCATTCAATATTGCTTTTAGGGTCTTTGAAAAATGTAGTAGCCCTGTGCACTGTGAACAGTGTGCATGCCACATGTGCTGCCCTAATTCTGAGGATAGAATATAAATAGTATTTAAAAATATTATTGTATTTTATAAGTTCATTTTTTACAGAAATTATTTTTGGGGTATGCAATTTAGTGGCCCCTCATACGTTGAGGGCATACGCTGCACCTTATTTACCTTAATGGTAAATCCGGCACAGAATATTATAGACTGATAGATCGATAGGCAGGCAGGCATGCATGCAGGCAGGCGGGCGGACGGACGGACGGACGGACGGACGGACGGGCGGGCGGGCGGGTGGGCGGACGGACGGACGGACGGACGGACGGACGGACGGACGGACGGACAGACAGACAGACAGACAGACAGGCAGGCAGGCAGGCAGGCAGGCAGGCAGGCAGGCAGGCAGGCAGGCAGGCAGACATGCACGTAGGCAGGCAGACATGCACGTAGGCAGGCATGGCATGCATGCAGGCAGGCGGGCGGGCAGGCGGGCAGGCAATCAGAAAGGTAGGCAGGCAGGCAGGCAGGCAGGCAGGCAGGCAGGCAGGCAGGCAGGCAGGCAGGCAGGCAGGCAGGCAGGCAGGCAGGCAGGCAGGCAGACAGGCACGTAGGCAGGCAGGCATCCAGGCAGGCAGGCAGGCAGCCATACATGCACGTAGGCAGGCAGGCAGGCGGCATGGCATGCATGCGTGCATGCAGGCAGGCGGGCGGGCAGGCGGGCAGGCAATCAGAAAGGTAGGCAGGCAGGCAGGTAGCGCACATCGATTCATAGTATGGCTACTTAGTAGGGTTTTGGGTTTCACGTCAGTGTAAATTAGATGGGGCAATTGGTAACTAACTGCAGTAGTAAAGCAGATCACAAAGTCTTGCGTGGGAACCTCGTCGAGTGTAGTATAGTTGCATCTTATATAATCCCGATTTAGGAAAAAATCGGAAATATCGGTATTGACAATAATATCGTGTTATCTTGCAATTATCTCACCAATACAGTGCTATTTTGGTATTTCAGATCATGGCCGCCAGTACTCCAGTGGTCGCTGAATACGAGCACATGGATTCCGTCACGTTAAGCAGATTAACGCAGGAAGTAGAAAACGTCGTAAGTATACCACGAAATCATACGCATTTTAACAAAGCAGTACGTGGCATTAATATGCTTAAAGAATAGGGATAGAGATTATATGTTACGGTTGCACGAAGAACGGGTCCGTGTCCTTGACTCGTGTTCATTTTGAAATCGGTGTTTCTGAATATTGTTGCTTCCAGATAGGTAGAAATTGCGTTTTCATATTCAACATCAATCAGAGGCGGATCTAATAAACTGATAAGTTGGTGGCATTAAATCTTGTACATTTGGTATAGGTATTTATCTAAATTGGCGCCGTTATCGTTGTCCTTGTTGCCGTCCTTGTTGTCATCATTGTTACTATCATCATTACCATCGTGAGCAGTTTGCACCCAGCTTAGGTTAGCCATGTCTTAGTCGTCTGAACCATAAATATATATTGCAGTTACCACGCCCACCAAGAGTTTTAGTAAAAGCACGGCCAAGATTTTTATTTCTTAATTTTATACTTAATCATATACACGAGTGGCCGTTATTACGGCCTCAGTAGTTCATATGCCCGAACACGATATATGCGCTTTCTCACCGAGGCTTGGATTCTGCCTTTCGGGTTCAAAGAGTTAAATAATATTAGGGATACTGTTGTTATTTATTGCTAGCCGGCCATCCCTGCTACCTACATCTAGATAAGTTGTTAGTGTTTTGTTACGAGTGGGTGTCCACGCTAAAAGGTAGCGCAGTATATCAAGATGTCTGAGTTTGGTGAATGCCACTCTTAGGTCAAAATGAAAGTCGCATTCAAGCTGTTGCTCACCATCATCTCCAGTTTCATCCAAGCATCATGCTAAATACCGCTTTGTCTCATGCAGACAATGGATAACACATAGGTATAGAAGAGAAACTATGAAGCATTTATTAACCAACGCAAAACGCATTTTCATAAAACGTTTATGATTCTACTCTAAATCGCTTTGTCCATCTCATAAGTTATCTCCGGCAGATATAGGCCGCGCCTTTAAGACACCGGCTACCGTATCGCTGAGAGAAGAAGCGATGTGGGCTCAGCCAGAAAAGCATGACAAAATAGTCATACCGTTTCGCGATCTTCACATTACTAGTACCAGGGAAGCTGCTTAGATAGACGCGAACAATGAAGAGGCGGATACATGGATAGTCTTGCATGTACTGGAAGTCGTGTAGATGGGATACAAGATGGACTGATACCATGTGCTGAAATGGAGAAATCCAGTATTAGCTATCCCCCACTCATCTCTAGCTAAGCTCCACCCACACTCTGTCAACATTGGGATCAATCAATCCTTGCACTCTCTGAATCTCAGTTTCCAGAAAACTATACAGCTAACCTGTTGGATATTTTAAAACTAATTTGACTGGGCGCGTTGTTGCCTATGGCAGCAACGGCGCCCAATCAAATTAGTATCAAAATATTCAACAGAGTGTTTATTAAATAATAAAGACATACAAGTCGTACAACTTGACGGACTATTAAGAGTTTATGACGGACTAAATCGCGTCATTCATGGCGCAATTGCTTAGGCCAATGCAAAGTAGTTTTTTGGTCAGTTTGAAGATAAACGAGTCGAGTTGACACTACGGTGGAGGGGGTGGGGAGGGGGGTGTATATAAACTTGTGTATGCATGTCGGTATATTACTTCGGTACGCTTTATGCATTTAATAATCGTTTACTTATTTCGCTGTTGCATTAAAAATAATTATTTTACGACATCTGATTTAAAGTTGAACATTTAAAACTTAACAATTGTTGGAGTATCTTGTGCACCTCACGATTTACGACCTGGTCATGCACCGATGAATCGGATCTCACTCTGGCTGAGTTATCCACCTTGATAACGGGTGTTCGATCTAGGAGCAACGGGTTCCGGTAACAGTGTTGTCATCTCGAACGCCAATACTCGTCTAAATATGTCCCACATCGTCTTGGGTTTTCGGGGTATTTAGGATGGCGTGGGTACATTTTATCGGAAACATGTCTACGCCGGTGTCCTCTATTCAAGCCTAACCATCCAGATATCCTCCTATCTATGTATTCAGATAGCATAGACATGCCTTTAGGCAGCTGTATGTAAACGAGTAGCGGTGAACTTACTTATAGAATATAATAGCATATTTCGCCTAGGGAGAGATTTGCCACGACCCGGGCATGTGACGGTCCATCACGCGAAGGAAGGAGTATTGTTATGTGGAGCAATTAAAATGCAAATGAGGAAAAAGCTATTTCCTGATCACGTGCGTGCGTGCGTGCGTGCGTGCGTGCGTGCGTGCGTGCGTGCGTGCGTGCGTGCGTGCGTGCGTGCGTGCGTGCGTGCGTGCGTGCGTGCGTGCGTGCGTGCGTGCGTGCGTGCGTGCGTGCGTGCGTGCGTGCTTGTGAGTTGTGGGTGGGGAGGTAGGGTTGGGGGTGGCAGGCATGGTCGAATTTGGATAGATTGGTTTGCGGGTGGGTGGCTTCCCTGACAGATGAACGGGAGGGTGAGCAGGTGGGTGAGGTGGACGGGGTGCTCGGGTGGACTGGTGGGCCACTGGCGGGCGGGCGGGTGGGTGGTTGGCAGGCAGACATGTGGGTGGTTGGCAGGCAGACATGTGTGTTGGTGGGTGGGCAAACAGGGGTGTGTGCGTGCGAGTGCGTGTGTATGTGTATGGATGGGTACGTGTGCGGGGTAGTGGTTGAGTCGATGGGTGGGTTGGCGGGCTGGTCGGTGGGTTGGTGGGCCGGCGGGTGAGCGGGTGGTAGGTGAGTGGGCGAGCATCGAATTTGGGTAGATTGGGCGGTAGGTGCGTGGCTGCTCTGGTAGACGAACGGTATGGTGAGCGGGTGGATGAGGCTGGCGGGTTGTGTGGATGGGCCGGTGGGTCAGCGGGCGGCGGACGGGTGGACAGGCGGGCATGTGTGTTTGTGAGCGGGCGGGTGACCAGGCGGGTGGGCGTGCGAGTACGTGTATTGGGTTTTGATGCGTACGTAGTAGTTGGGTGGGTGGGTGGGTGGGCGTGCATGCGGATCGGCAGGCTGGCAGGCAGGCAGGCAGGCAGGCAGGCAGGCAGGCAGGCAGGCAGGCAGGCAGGCAGGCAGGCAGGCAGGCAGGCAGGCAGGCAGGCAGGCAGGCAGGCAGGCAGGCAGGCAGGCAGGCAGGCAGGCAGGCAGGCAGGCAGGCAGGCAGGCAGGCAGGCAGGAAGGCAGGCAGGCAGGCAGGCAGGCAGGTAGGTAAGCGGGGAGGGAGTGAACAACTTAGTGGCTCGGGTGGGTCGGATCCAGAAATTGATATATTATCAGTCATATGAGCGGATCTCATATCGGTGATCCTAAATAACAGTTTTAACATATTTAATAAACCCAATATTTTTATATTCACCTGGTGGCATTTGTGTTTCCCTCCTTATTTCTATTTACAGATTGACTTTGTGGATTTCTTCAAGCATATGTTTAACGATGTAGCGATTACAGGCGATACTCACATTGTGGCCAAAGATAGAAACTACCTTCAACCAGTGGCGAAAATGATTAACGCTCTTGGCCCAAACAGAAATAGGTAATAATGGAAACACGACATTTAAAGGTGCATATTCACAGCAGAATGCTTGAAAATAAAACGGTTAAAATTGTATACTTTAGAGGCCTAAGTCCGTGTTCTCACTAGAGATTTAACCGGCGTAGTTAGTGCAATACTGAGTTATGGCGTTATTCCCGATTAACTCTCCAGCAAGAACACGGCCTTAGATTGCGTGTCTATAGATGCAACGAAACAAAATAAATCTTAACATTTGAATAGGTCATAAATAATAATTAATAATTGTTTAAGTTGTGGATTTAAATTAGAGACACGAGGTGCGGAATTTAGGTTTTTAAAAGTATACAATTAAAATAATTTAATTTTCAAGCATTCAGCTGTGAATGTGCACCGATGGAGGTTTACAATTTGGTAATTACGCAAAGCGCAAACACGGACGCGCACGAGAATTTACTAATCGAAGTTTGATTTTATTTACAGAACGAATTTATTTTAAATTATGGAAATCTAACGCCACCATATCAATGCATTGTACCTACGTTTATCAGTTAAAGGCGCATATTCACACCAAAATTTTTGAAAATAAAATTGTTGAAATTATATACTTTTAGAGGCTTAAATTGTGTACCTCAATGTAGCGAAATTAAATAAATCTAGCATATTGTGATTTCATTCCATATAAATAAATTTCGTGGGTTTAGTTGTGAATTTGAATTAGGGGTTGTGCCTCTAATTCAATTTGACAGCCTAAAAAAATAGAATAATTTTTACGGAATGAAATCATCATATGCTCAGATTTATTTCGGTTTCATTCATTCTAGACACATTAAATGTATATAATTTAAATTTTCTGTATTTTGAACCATTCTACTGAGAATATGCACCTTTAACATCCGTAAACCGGAAATAACAAATTATTTATGAGGTAAGAAATAATTTGTTGAATATTTTTTAAAGTAATTTGGCTGAATGATTCCAGTCAAATTAGTTTCGAATGATTTGTAAAGCTATCTTGAATCTGATAAAATTGAAGTTAACCCGTCATGATGGAACCGGCCAAACCGATCTCGATATTGGTCTTGGGGAATGCCTATTTGCCGGTCAAGAGGAGACTTTTTTTGAAAATTTATTCGGGTAACCAAGCCAGTCTTTCCAGTGGTAAATTTACAAAATAGTTTTCTCTTGGTCTGCAAATGGGCCTTCAATAAGGAAATATTAAAATATGCGTGACAAAATTTAGCCCTCAAAAAGTTACTGGGCAAAATAAGTATTTCTGACCAAAATTATATTATCGTGTATTTCGTGAAAATTAATTTGTTTCTAAACCTATATTCTAGGATTCTGCACAACTACTTCATATGGCGTTTGACCCAGAAATACACCGGCCATTTATCCTGGGACTATATCCATGCTGGTCAGAAGTTTTACCTTGACCGCACGGGCGAGAAGAGCGTGCCATCTCCGGACAAGGTCTGCTATAAGATGATAGCGGTCGACATGTCACTGGCCGTCAGCGCAGTCTTTGCCAAGCATCATCTACAGAACGCTGATAAAAACTACGTAAGTAGTGAAGATGGCTCTGTAGCCGAAAAGAATCTAATTGAAAGATCGTTTTGCCCAAAATTACTGGTCAGATTTGTCCGATACACTATAGGAGTCCACAACTGTGGACGTGATCCGAGGAAAGATCTGGAAAATCCGAAAGAATCCGGAAAATCGGAAAACTGTAAAATGTGATAGAAATGGAGGGCATGGGTCTGTAACCTATGGCTACTCTTGTTAATTTATGGAAACAATTAATAGCACGCCTTACTCTATCTACACTTGCGGGTCCATGGTTCCGGTGGCTTCGTACGACCTACCACGCACATGTTAGGAAAGTGGGTAGATTACTTCACTCCGCCTTAACATTATCCATCAAGGAGGAGAGAAATGGAGTCGGTATTAATTCTAAAACCTGGCATTGTGGTAGATTCACACGGTGCGAGGTCATAGTAAAGATACGTTCAATATACCGTTGATATTTACGTGTCTCACTTTCAGGATAATGGATTATTCCAGTTTCGTAGTCATTCATATGACGTTATAATCATGTACGTTACGTGTAAGATGACGTCAATCAATTATGTCATAAATGATGTAGCTAAGTTCGGCACGAACGCTTAATTGATGACGGACTAAGCGTTGTTGTACGAATTGTATGTCTTAACTATTTAATAAACATGCTGCTGAATATTTTGAAATTAATTTCATTGGGAGACGTTGCTGCCATAGCAACAGCACCAAGTCAAATTAGTTTTAAAATCTTCAACAGCTTACCTGCATAGCTTTCTGGAAATTCGGGTATAGATTGATACCAACATGAGCAAAGTGTGGGTGAAGGTTAGCTAAAGATGGGCGGGACATAGCTAAAACTGGATTCCTCCACTATCCGGGAAAGCTGTTGAAAATTTGAAAATAATTTGACTGGAATTCAACTTATTTTCAAAATAGTCAACTGAATATTCATTATCTTGTGAAGAATTTATCGTTTCTGACTCGTGATGGTGCAAGTGTTAACGTTGCGCTAGGAACTATGATTCACACAACGGATACATGCGTGTCTATGTAGGTCATACTGCTCCCCTACGTCCAGAGAGATACTCCAAAATGCAAATTAGGAGCCACAAAGGTAGTGTTAGTGGGTCTGTGGGAACCCTGAAAATCGTGTATATTTGTTAAATATTAATTGGTTTTACAGGTTTTAAACCTAAATACCCACACAATCTGACATGTGGCATCCATACTCCATAGACACTGTGAGTCCTGGGTGTTATTATGTATTATAAGAATCTGTATGGAACCCCAACAGTTCAGTTTGAGAGCCATAGACTTCATTTTGGGATCCCCATATTGCATGGTGTCATGTTCCTGGAACTTCCAAATTTTGATACTATTGGAATTACTGCCTACGTGAGATAGCACAATCATCCAGGCAAAGGTAACTTCAACATATTCAGAACGTTCCCACGGTTGTATTGGAATCGTACTGCATGGATTCCAGGTAGGATATGAATGGACACAGATATTCATTCTTTTCCAGCAAACCCTGAGAACGCAGCTTACTGGGCCGATGCTGGACTGTTACCAGGTCGATTCTGAAAGTATCGGCACGATATTGGCCTAGCATCGGCCTAGTACGCTGCGTTGTCTTGAAAGTGTTTGGTCATAATGTGTTGTGTTACAGATTAAGGCTATGGTGGGATACCTTGAAACGACTGCCGTGAACCGTCTTGACAGCATAGAATGGATGACCGAGAGTGATCGAAAGCTGGCGAAAAAGAAGGTATATCACTATGCCAGGGAGTATAGCGCAATATATAAATGATGACGACGTAGGCGACGATGACGACGACGACGACCACGACGACGACGGGGCGACGGCGGTGACGACGACGATGGCGACGACGACGACGACGACAACCACCACCACCACAATGACGACCAAGACGACGACGACGACAACGACAACCACGACTACAACCACCAGAACCAGCACCAGCACCAACCAGCACCAACCAGCACCAACCAGCACCAACCAGCACCAACCAGCACCAGCAACACCACCAGCACCACCACCACCACCACCACCACCACCACCATCACCACCACCAAAACAGAGGCAGCGGCGGCAGTGGCGTCGGCGGCGGTAACTGCAGTTATATCGGCAGCTGGTATGACAACAGTTAGTACTGTCGGATTCGACATTGCCGCTACAAATTGTTATTGCCATTATTCTTTCTGATATAGGCGTCGCCAAATTTATGCTGCCGCAGGTATTTAGATGGCATTTACATTACCCGGTCATTTCTGAGATAATTTGACGCATGTTTGGTAGCATTCTGCCCATGGTAGCTGCTACTTAGGCTCTCCACTAGGTCTGCCATTGTTTTTGTTTCATTGGGGATAGAGTCGGACCTGGGTCCCAGCAGTGAAATTAGATTCAGATTCTTAACAGAATATTGTTTACTTTACAAAGAATTTCTGCAATAAGAGTTAATGAAAATACACAGTTTGCGGACAGAAAATCATTTTTATTGAACAATTGATTTATTTTAGGCGTCATCTATATTGAGTAGCCGCATATTCCAATGGCTGAATCCGTTCCGTCAGTCACGTATATGACGTCATAATAAACTACGTCACATGTAGACTGACGTCAAATATCATACTTGACAGAAATACTCCGTCATCAATCTGAAATGACTATAGTTAATGAGTTGTATGAATTGTATGTCTTTACTATTTAATGAAGTTCTGTTGAATATTTAGAAACTAATTTTACCCGGCACTGTTACAGTCCCCAGTCAAATCAGCTTCAATAACATATGTAAATCGACCCCAACACGCGCAATGCATGTGCGGAGGGTAGCTAGAGATGGGCGGGGCATAGCTAAAAGTGTATTTTGGCTCCGAAAATCGTTTTCACGCTGTATTTAGTGGCCGCATATTTATGCAATGGACCTTTCCATTTTTAGCTATTCCCCGCCCATCTGTAGCTAAGCTCCGCCCACACCTCGCTCGTTTTGGGATCGTCTGAACTCCCTGACTATCAATTTCCACAAAACTTTACAGGTAAGCTATTGAATAGTTTGAAAGTAATTTGACTGGGCGCTGTTGATGCCTATGGCATCAAAGCGGCCAGTCAAATTACTTTCAAAATGTTCAACATCATGTTTATTAAATAGCAGAGACATACAATTCGTATAACGTGTCGGACTATTACCCGTTAAAGACGGGCCAAATAGAATCACTTATGACGTAATAATTATGACGTCATCATATACACCGCTTAGCTAATTATGACGTCATATGAAGTCAGATGCTAGATGTATACTCTGGAAATGTGAGTTAATTACTTGTACCATTTTTCTTAATTTAAAGGTTCGTAATATCGGTTATGAAATTGCGTATGCAGATTTTATGGAAGACGACACAGCAATGGATGCTATTTACCAAGAGGTGAGAAAATGTCCCCTTCGATGTTACCATTACGAGTGACATGACATCTGTCACCCTTCCTAACGCTACCATAGTCACTCTGCCACAGCTGCAACTGCTACAAATATCACACAGGCAAAGGTACAGCATTGCAATCGCTACCTATAAAACCATGCCAACGGTGTAACCAATACCAATATCACCCGGACAAGACTGCAACCACTTTCTTTATCACCATGACGACAATTAAGTACTATCATGCTCACTATACCAGCATGGCCAAGGCTATCGCGATCATGGCATCAACTACTACTATAATCAACCTGCCACCAATAAGGACACTACCATCATCAACGGGGCAACACTACAACCACTACCATTACCCATCGGGCAACAGTGGCACAATCGGGCATTGCTACAACCACTACTATTATCAACCGGACAACACTGCAACCTCTACGATTATCAGCCGGGAATCAATACAACCACTACCATTATCAACCGGACAACGATGCAACCTCTACAGCTATCAACCGGGCATCACTAAAACCTCTACCGTTATGAACTTTGCGTCACTACAACCTTCACCGTTATGATCTGGGAATCTTTGCAACCATGTAAGAATATCATTCCGGCAACCCTGCAACTCATATAATTATCACCATAACAATAATGAGGCACTACCAGCATCACAATTCTAACACTGCATCCGGTACCGGCCCGCCATCACACACTCAAACGCTACCCTTATTATCCTGCGATGGCTACCATGGCACCACGCCAACAATCGCTATCACCCAGAACACCACCAATAGCGATACCACAATGCTACTAGCATCACTGCAACAGCTGCAACCATTGTCACTGAAACTGCTATGCCCATCACAGCATCCACCAGTACAGACGCTGCCATCAAATCTAGCCAACCTTCCCCCAGCACAGACAGGTGCGAGCGCATATCAATACCAACATCCCCATCCCCATACATACACAAATACACAACATTCACATTTGACCGGCTTGCAGATAAACAGATTAGGCCAGACGGATTTAATATTTTGTTTTACGAAAATTCCCACCCAAAAAACAAGATCGGAAATGGGAAAAAATAACAAGAATGTATAATTTCAAACTCAGAAGTTTTAAGCTATTTCAGTATTAATCCTTTCATCATGTTAATTGTCAAGATTGATAAAAAAAAATCCATGTTTTCTCACTGGGTATCCATTTGCTGGACAAGAGAAGACTATTTTTGATAATTTACAACTGGAAGGGCTGGCTCGTTATCGAGCCAGCCATTCCAGTAGTAAATTTTCAACAACAAATATTCTCTTGGCCTGCAAATGGACCTTTCTCATGACAATTGCAACGCGATTTTGGACGACTTGACCATTATAGGGCTAACAAACCTACAGGGAAAAGACTGAGTTACAGACAATTCTAAGGAATTCTGAGTGATAAGGATTTGGTTGCGAACGATTGCTAGATGGAAAGATTGTTGAAAGTAATGCCTTAAAATTGCAGCAGTATGTGTTCTCTATATATGGAATAATTACATTATGATGGTTTGTAAGACAATACAAATAAATAGATTTGGCCTTATGCAAAGAAACATACTTTCAATAATGTTAAAATCTCGATTGTTTTCTTATAATGCTCTGTAGGCCTATTTTTCTTAGTAAATCAATGTTAATTTCAGTAGAAAGTTTACTATTTGAAAGGTAGTAAGAAAATATCCAGGGAAATATCTCGGTAAATTAGAAATGGGTGTGGTGTGGAGAGGGTGACTGGGTGGGTGGGGTGGGTTGAGGTGGGGTGGTGGTCTATCCAGAAATGGGCAGGGCATTACTGGAAACAGATCGCTTTATTGTTTGCACTTGCGTGATTAACAGCTCTCCAGCACTAGCGGGTACACATGAGTACTTTTCTATCTTTCAGTTATCCGTAACAAGCGACTATTTCGTGAACATGTTGAATTTGGCTCACTTCCGCAAGAAGGACATCAATAGCCTTATGGTTGCCGGTAAGAAGCGCAGTCTGTGGGGAGACTGGTCCACGTATCACGCTCAGCCATTTTACGTCACCAGCGTGAACGAAATTATCGCCCCTGTCGGCATGTTTCATCAGCCGTTGTATCGTAGAGGGCGCCCTAGTTACATGAACTTCGCGACTATAGGCCCTATGTTGGGGTATATGCTGGTGCACGCTTATAACGAATACGGTAAGTGTAGTCCCTTTAAACCTTTAACACTCATATCAGCCAAAGACGGCTTCTGTAGTGGTCTTTAGAAATGTCTATTGGCAGACCAAGAGAAGACTATTTTTTTAAATTTACCACTGGAATAACTGGCTCGATAACCGAGCCAGTCATTCCAGTTGTAAAATTTCAAAAATGTTTTTCTCTTGGACTACAAATGGACATTTTCTATGACAAAATTGAAATTTTCTTGAACAAATTCGAGGGTTAAAGCGTTAATAGCTATCATCGACAGGGCCTACTCAAGGGGCCCTGTGCAAAGTTTCAGGAATTTTAACCGGTTTGGGGGTGGGCGTGGGTGGGGTGTTGTGTGTGTGGGGGAGGGGGGGGGCGGGGGGCGGGGCTTGGGGCGCGTTTGGGGGTGATCTCAGAGCGTTGTGTGATTTGGCGACATCAGCTTTATACAATAAAGCTCAGAGATAGCTTAAAATATTTCAAACACAAAATAAAGAATACTGTTGAATATCATGAACATAATTGGATTGGAGGACACGTTCAATCCAGTTATGTTCAAAAATTCAACAGAACATTTTTTTACATCGTAGTCAAAGTTCTTTTCTTTTTGGAAACATAATAACTGATTTATGAGCTGTATTATAGGTGTGGCATCTCTGCGTGTAACTTGAAGTTATGCAGTGGCCCCAGAAGTTAAGACAAAAAATAATTATTGTGTCACTTTTATGGGGCTCTGGAAATTTGGTGCAAATACACTTGTTGCACATGCCATGAAAAAAATGAAATAAATGGGTGGTATGGTATGGAGAAATCACTGAACTGAATCAGATTTAAACTCCACTCATTCGGGGCGAGTTTATTTGGGGTCCACGGTTTGTTCCATGATAATCCATTTCTTTAAGTAGGTCTACGCATTCTCCTGCGCACAAAGTCTTCTATCATCATATAGCTTTTTCAAATATCTTTGGGGTAACCACTAAAAAACAATCCTCCCCCAGGTGTCGAGCGGGTGGGAGTGGTGGTTGGTTGGTGGGGTGGGGGGGGGAGTGGGTGGGAGTGGGGGGGGGGGGGGGCTGAAGATACACGAACTTCCAAAGACACCAGCAATTTTCGTCGATGCTCTAAAATAGATAACAAAGTAGCAATTAAACCGTACCGGGTGAAATAATTTATCTAAGCAGTTTATATAAACAAATACACGAACACAAATTGCGCCAGTACCTAGTAAACCTTATTTTCAAAATATATCCTTGCTTTCAGGAAGTTTATATATGAATAATGGTTTCTTTGGTATCAATGCGGACGGCAGTCTCAAATCGTGGTGGTCAAAGCAGACACAACGTGAGCATATGAAAGCTAAGAAATGTGTCATGCAGTATTACAACGGCCTACCTGCGGTCAAACTCACCGTGGCATCCGTCAAAGTACCGGTAAAATATGTTTAATATTATTTTTTCATTTAATTTAATTATAACAAATCTACGGCGTTTCTAATTACTCTCTAACTAGGCTCGCCATGGTTGCATCATAAGGGCTAAACTATCCGTAGACAAAATTCACATTAATAGCTTATTTTAACGTAGATAGATGACGCATGAGCGTTGAAATAGTGCCCTCTGGATGTATCGTCGTAACTAATCACGGTCAAGATTAATTAAGATGGAAAATCAATATCTCCTTCTGCAATGGGGGAATTCAGTGTTAGCTATGCCCTACACATATCTAGCTAAGATCCACTCACACTTCGCCTATGTTGAGATCGATCAATCCCTGGAATGATCTATGAGTAACCATTTCCAGAATACTATACAGGTAAGCTGAAAGCAACAGCGCCCACTCAAATTAGTTTCAAAATATTAAACAGCATGTTTATGAAATAGCAAATACCTACAATTCTTACAACAACGCTTAATCCATGTCATCAATTAAGCGTTCGTGACGAACTTAAATACGTCATTCATAATGTCATTGATTATGACGTCATTCTACACGTCACGTAGTTGATTATGACGTTATATAATTGATGGATAAATTAGAATCAACCATATAGAGGAGGTCAAACTCGCTGCCATTTCGTCTGACATTTATCACCCTCGCTTAGTACGACATGGCATGGAACTCGCTACAGCTCGAAACGATCTTAATAAACGAGTGGAATGAATTTGCTACGAATGGTAAAATGTTAACAAGAGTCAATTCACCTTTCCAGAGTATGCACCCATCATATGACGTCATAATCGTCTACGTGATGTATAGAATGACATCATAATGGATGACGTCATGAATGATGTCGATAAGTACGTCACGAACGCATATTTGAAGACGGTCTTTGCGTTACTGTACAAATTGTATGTCTTTACTATTTAATAAATATTCTGTTGAATATTTTGAAACTAATTTGACAGGGCGCTGTTGCTGCCATAGGCAGCAACAGCACCCAGTCAAATTAGTTGCGAAATATTCAACAGCTTCCCTGTATAGTTTTCAGGAAATTCCCCAAAAAGGGACACAAAATATGTTTGTGTTAATTTCTGGCGCCCCTGCGTAACTGTAATCTGCAAGCATAGATGCCCCACACGTACGACTGACCAGCGGCCAGGTCAACAGAGATTAATTTTGTTTGTACTTGGAAGTACCGAGGTCCCTGTGTAAGTCTTTCAGATACTTAGCACAGACCCTCACATCAGCACCGCCCACCTTCATCATAAACCGCTCCTTGGAGATTCAACTAACATACCATAGCTTATTTTCTAACACGGTCTGTGCTTGTTTCTAACTCGATTTGACCTATGTTCAAACTCGGCGTGACCTTCTTTCTAACGTATCCTGCCCGACTTTCTAGCTTGCACAGGCCTAGTTTTTAGCTCGTTGAGGTCCAGTTCGTAACTCGGTGTGACCTAATTTCCAACTTGTCATGATCCAGTTTCAAGAGAATATATATCATAGTATATGTTCACCATTGGTCATCTTACTAAAATAATACATATATACGCCTTTTCACATTTAGATTTGGCTCAAACATTTGTCTTGGGAATACGTCTTCTTGGTCAATATGCTTTAATTTTAATGAAATACAGACAAAATGTCTCATTAAAATCAAATAGTACAAGCAACATTATATTCTCGTTTCACTTCCTGTGTCTGGGTGTTGATATTCTGTGATGCATCTGTGGAAACCGTTAACATTAGACACCTGGGCCTTCTGCCATGGTGGAAACAATGTATCCGGGTGTGGGCTGTAGGACCAGAAGGATTCTTTTCCTACTGTCCACACCCGGATACCTTGTTCCCACCATGACGCTATAGCGGTGCATCATAGACATAGATAAAGCATATAGTTTTCTGGAAATTGATAGTCAGGAAGTTCCGAGAGCTCGATCGATCCCAACACGAGGGAGGTGTGGGTGGGGCTTAGATAGGGGTGGGCGGGACAATGGCTAAAACTGGAAATATTCCATTGCTTTGCAGGTGACGTCATACACCATGTATATGTACTTGGCAATTGGCATTGGTGTAGTGGCTTTCCTGGTAGATTATTTGGTTCTGGAGGCAACCAGAACTTTCCATTCTACCAGGAAACACACTAACACCAATCGCATTTGTATGCTAAGGAGCGGCGTCATGTGCAAAGCAAGGTTGCTTATTGGTTGCAGCATTGAACGACTTATCGATACATGGATGTATAAGAATTCACTTACGTACATCTGTTCTTCTGCAGGTCCGCGTTAGCATGAATCCTTTCACGATAGATAGACCAGTGGACGAGCAGGGAGGACTAATTATTGCATATGAGGTATGTGGTGCAGCAGCAGCAGCAGCAGCGGCAGTAGTAGTGGTAGTAATAGTAGTAGTAGGAGTAGGAGTAGGAGTAGGAGTAGGAGTAGGAGTAGGAGTAGGAGTAGGAGTAGGAGTAGTAGTTGTAGCAGTAGTAGTGCGAACCTGAGTGGGGGCCGGATTGGGAGGGTGATCAGGAGCGGGAGTAGAAGCGGCAGTGCAAGCGGGAGTGTGAGTGGGCGCAGGAATGGAAGCAGGAGAGCGAGTTGGAGTTGGTGCGGGTGAGGGAGCAGGAGTGGGATCGGCAGCGGGAGAGGGAGAGAGAGCTGCGGTGGTGTGGGAATGAGATCGGCAGTGGCAGTGGCAGCGAGAGCAGAAGAGGGAGCTGGATTGGTTCAGATCTAAAAGCTGATATTTTGCAGATGACATATTCGAGAGTTTATATATCTGGACTAGGTAAATACAATAAAAACAATTTGACTGAAAGTTGTTGGTGGCAAATTGTTCTCTAAATATTTACCATTTCAAGTCTTTGCTCATTGGAATTATTCTCTGATAGCTTGCGGCAGCGAGACGGTTAATTGTCACCTCATGTTTTGCGTTTTTGTTCAGGCGCTGAAATCGTGGCATGTTGAACACCCTGCTGGCCATCCGCTGATTGGTCTAAATCTGACCAATGAACAGCTATTCTTCACCGCTTACGCTCAGGTAAGGATGCATAGTGGGGAAAGTGAATGGGACTGTTTAACAGGGAGCCAAACTGTACCCCAACCAAATCAAAAATCATAGTGGGGAAGATTTGACTATGTTTTGACCATGGTTTGACCATGTGTTGATGGTGTCTTGACCATGTTTTGACCGTGATTTGACCGTGTTTTGACAAAGTTTTTACCTTAAGCTATAGATCACTCATTGCCATACGTTCAGTTGGAGACCAGTTGTCGCGACCGTCGGTGACGTACGTTCAGTAAACCGCAAGTGCGCATGACCTATGGCAGCAACAACACCCAGTCAAATTAGTTTCAAAATATTCAACGGCATGTTTATTAAATAGCAAAGCCACAATTCGTACAGCGTGTCGGACTATTACGCTTTAAAGACGGTTTATTTCGAATCATTCATGACCTCATGTTTATGACGGTAGCACACACGTCACTTAGTTGATTATGACGTCTTATGATGGAGGAATCAATTTGGAAAGATTAATTGGAAATTCCAAAAATATTAAAAACGTAAACGGAAATTCACTACCGTTTCGCAGAGAACACCAGAGTATTCGCTTATGATTATTGTCCTGATTTTTTACACTGAATCCGCCCGCTATAAATTATATGTTGTGGTTATGTCAGAAGCTGATTCCTTTGAAGCGCTTTTGCGAGAAACGGAGATCGTAGAACTTGTGGCGCCAGTATTTCGCCTGAAATTTTCAAACTGTCTAGACATGTTTAAGCTTTTTTAAAGTTCTTACCAATAGGAATGTTTCGTATTTATAATAATTCCTCACGCTAAGAAACTGCAGTGCGCACAAATCTTTATATAAAAATACCCAAATAACAACAAATATGAGTGACCTATCCGAAATATATGTATTTAAAACGGTATGCAGTAGCAATACATTGAGACCATTACATTACCAAAATAAAGTAGAATTTTCCAAAAAATGTTTACCGCCGAGTGTCCATTTAAACTAATACTAGTCCAGGAGAGCTAGCCATATTTTTCGAACAAATTGTAACACAATTTTTTTTACCACAGTGCATTTCTATGAGGTCACCAGAACACCATACTAAAAGTCCTAAGACATCCCTCATGGGGAATTATGTCTAATTTGCATAAATCCAATATGGCCGCCAAATATAAATATTTTACCATATCTTTGCTCTCAACCAACATATTTGGGTAATCTAAAATCCTAAAATAGGGCTTTCTGGACACCAGCTTGCATGTGAAACATAGTAAAATAGGTTTAGATGTAAAATTCATTTGAATACCCCTAAGATGATAATTAAATAGCAATATTTTGCAGTAAATTGTTGTAATCAGATGGCATATTTTATCTATCTATCTATCTATCTATCTATTTATCTATATATCTACCTATCTACCTATCTACCTATCTATCTATCTATCTATCTATCTATCCATCTATCATCTATCCATCTATCTACCTATCTATCTATCTATCTATCTATCTATCTATCTATCTATCTATCTATCTATCTATCTATCTATCTATCTATCTATCTATCTATCTATCTCCATATCTATCTATCTATCTATCTATCTATCTATCTATCTATCTATCTATCTATCTATCTATCTATCTATCTATCTATCTATCTATCTATCTATCTATCTATCTATCTATCTCCATATCTATCTCCATATCTATCTATGTACCTACCTACCTACCTACCTACCTACCTACCTACCTACCTACCTACCTACCTACCTACCTACCTACCTGACACAGCTAGCTATTCCCAATATAGAGGTAGTAAGTGAAATCAAGAAAGTTAACTTTGTTTGGGCAAATTCCATCATTCGAGCTATGATAGCCCATTACAATTTCAGTTTAGGCACCATCATGTCCGAAATTATCATAGCTCAGACCGCACCCAACCTTAATTTAGGTAAGGCAAAATCAACAGCCATTAGATGGGCAAAAGCCAACTATGGCAAGAAACTTCACGTCAAATCAATCGAGGCATTCTATCAATTCATTAGGCCTTTTGACCCACACTTTCAACAGAAAGCACAAAATTGCCAAGTTAACACCCCTACTGCAAGGTCATCCGAGACCGTACCTGTCATTCCACCGCCTTCAGAACTTAAAAAACGGCTCAGGTCACCGACCGATAGCCCACCACCAGTGAAGAGAACGGATACTCGGTCATCACCGATATTCCTATTAGACTCTTCTGTGGACCCTGTTCAGATCCCTCTACCAGAGTCACCACCACCCTTGTCTCCAGAGGAATTCCCTCCCCTTCCATGGAGAGTGGATGCTAATCAGAAATCTGGTCCAAGGACCAAATCAACTCCTGTGGATCCTAGTAATATACCTCTACCAGACACCCCGCCTCAACTGTCTTCAGATGAATTACCTCCCCTTCCACAGAGAGCAAAGGATGACAGAAAATCCGGTCTAAGGACCAGATCAACACCTTTGACGCAAAAGGGTCTCAGTACCCCAGTGCCAGTGGCCAAACTACCTCAGCCAAAGTTCACCCCTACACCGTGTAGAAACAGCATCAATCATCAAAATAAATCCAAGAAAATTACACACTTAGAAGCTAATTCTTTCTGGAAATTTCGGTATGAGGTAGACCACAAAAATGAATGGCGACTCCCTGTCTTGACGAAAAAAATCCTGATCCTTGACTCCTCCAATCTATGCCGTATACATGTGAAACCACATTCAGACACCCAGATAGCTTGCTATCCAGGGGCAAAATTGTGCCATGCTAGGACTATTGTCAAAAAATACATGGACTCCTATCAGCCAGAGAAAATCATCGTAAATATTGGCATAAATGACAAGGATGAACCTATGTCTGTAACCGCTCAACGAGTCCAACTCCTATTTAGTACCATTCGTTCAAAATTCCCAGATGCAAAGGTTTATTTCACTAAACTGAACTACTCTCAACATATAACTGCACAGCAGAAAAGGACCTTAGCATTTATCCATTCATCTGTAGAATCCCTGCGTATAAAGGTCTCTGTCATCCCTAGTCTACAAATTTCTGAGTTTGAAGTAGTCCAGGATAATATCCATTGGAGTGAAAAAAACTGCTAATGCATT